>CM049840.1:5480174-5757674 GCA_027422415.1 Schizothorax lantsangensis
TCTGTGTACTCTCAGAAAACCTTTTGCCATCAGTCTCTGTAATGAAGAAGATTTATCTTGCGCTGAAAACAGAATGAGACAGGGTTCAAAACAAGATTGAAATTGCCATTGGAGTTATGGAGTAATCAGTGTATGGACGGTAGATATATAAGCCTGTCCAATGTTTAGCAGCACAATCTCTCTACCAATAATCACAAACGCCAATCACGTGTACGGAGTGCAAGGAAAAATTAATATCTGAACGTCCACAGAATCTTGGACAACTATTAATTTTAATATAAAATAATATATATTTAATACTAATCATAAAGGGATAGTTCTCCCCAAATGAAATCCCTGTCATCATTTACTCATCCTCATGTCATTCCCAACCTGTATGCTTTTCTTTTTTCTGTGGAACACAATAGGAGATATTTTAAAGAACGCTGGAGTCCCGACAACATCAGACCCCATTGACCCTGGATGATGACAGAACTTTCATTTTTGGATGAACAATCGTTTTAAATCTGTTGCTTTGAAGTCACATCCTACTGCATCTTCCCAGGTCCTATTGTGCACCTTCGATTTCTTATAAACCATTTTGTTGTTCGTCTTTTAGTCCAACACTTTGCAATGGCATGCTCTACTGTGTTCTGTGACGATGCTGAGCTTTCTGAGACTTTTGAAAAATCCCCACAAGCCCTGTTAGTGCTGGTCTGTTTGCTGGTTGTGTTAGTTCTGTGTCCTGCACACACAAACACACACGCACACACACACACACACGCACACACACACACGCAATGCTCACAGTGCTATGAAGCACATCAAAGGCAGTGGGCTTGGCAAGTCTCTGCATTTTGTGTTCACGCTTGGAGACAGATCAGCAGAGACACCAAGGGCTCGAGGCTTGGTCTCATCTCTGCTGCTTTCACAGCAAGCACAACGCTCCCCGCTGGTCAGGCGACACAGGCAGGTCACAAGCTTAAAGTCAACATGCAATCAAAATTGACCATATTTACTTTTTTATGCATGTTCCTGGTGTTATTTAAGAATCTTTTATCAAAAGATTAATAATTTACTCCACCTCTTTCCTTTTAGCTGATGCCACAAATGCCCTTTTAGGGGCTGTTCACACAAAACACGTCTTTGTAGGTGCATCCCAAATCACGTACTTATGCACTATTCTAACACTTTTTGTAGTATTAATAGTGTGAGTAGTGTGTTCACACTAGATAAATTCCAAAAAGAAAAAGTGCACTTTAAATACCCGGATAATGCACTTAACCAAAAACAAAATTAAGTGTGGAATGTTGGACACTGTCGCAGCTTTAATTACATCGCGAAGGGGGAGGGGCTATCAGACTGATTATTAATGACAAAATAACCTTATAAAATTCATACACTACATGGCTAAGTACATAGTGTATAAGTGCATATAGTGCATCATTTGGGATGCAGTTTGTGTCTAAAATCGTGAGACGCCTGTTTTGGAAATGACATTGATGAGTGGTATTGCGTATAAAAGTTGAAATTCTTTTAACTTGACATAGCTTATTAAAAATTTGACGCTCATGTGTGAGATGCTGCAAAAGACGCAAGACGCGAGTGCAACGGTCATACACATCCATCTAGTGCATGTTTACATTAAAAACTACGGAAAAGTAGCACACTGGAATGGAAAAACGCATTCTGTGTGAACAGCCCCTTACTAATTCAACCTCCGACCAGCCGCTCCAGCCACCTGCCTCTATTCTGATATCTAACACCCACTTTTAACAATCCATTCAGTTCCTGGTAGATACTAATTCAAAGACTTTTTATTTCTTATTAAATAAACACTTATCATCATTTGAATGTGCTATATATTATTTCAAATACGTCAGGTAGTGTAAGCAAACTGGTTTATGAATGGCACTCTCTGCACATATTTGCATAGCTCGGTGCAAATGCTATGAAAGGTGTTTTCTAGCTTGCATTATAGGTCTGATACATATATTTATTTCAAACATCGCAGCTTGTCTGATCAAGGTTGCTTGACCAAAATGTTGCAATGTCATTTTCAGTGTTTTATGAAATTTAAACTACAGGACTTCACAGGATGAAATAATGTGGCCCTCAATTTAAACCTCATTAAATATGACTATAAGACTATATATATGACTAGACTCCTGATCTATTCCAAAAGATTGCTGAAATTTTGGATATCAGATGTTGGAATTCAAATAACGCCCATTTAGACAAAGGACAGAGCTGTGTGTGTCTGAACAGTCACACCTAGTGAGAGACTCGTGTCATTAGATGTATTTTGGGCATTCTGAGCTTATCGGCATCAGCCGAAAACCTCTTTTTAAAAATACTTTTAATGAAAAGTTATGAGTATATATATTGTGTATTGTGTCAATGTCAAATCTCAAAAGCTAAATGTAAAATTGTATGTCACATATGCCACATGTATATTGGCATTACATCTGTCCTGGTATATCAGATTATTACTCATGAAGCTTGCATATAAACATACTGTCATCTGTCCTGCAAAATCCTGTCCAGACAATACCTGTTATGAAAGCAGTGTGAAGACATTCAGTTCAATGAGTGCACTGTATGTACACTTCAGCCCTTTGGGTTTGTGTGAGCGTGCATATGGCTATCCATGTGTGCAAAATAAAAAGAATAGATAAACACACAAACAAACATCTCTCTTAGATATGCAACTGACATCTATACATGACAACCTGCTGGAATGGCATGCCTTCAGTCTGGGTCATACCCGCCTAACAGCAGCTCAAGATGTGTTTTGGCAGTCTATTGTTCTTCAGTGAATTGCTTCCTATGCAGATTACATAGTGATGGGCTCAGCTGCACTGAGACCTTTATGTCAACAATAAGAAAAAGACTGACAAAATGAATGCTGTTGTCTGTTTACATGTACTGCGCAACATAAACAAAGCAATGTGTTATTATAACACATATAATAAATATAATGAATATATAAATCTTAGAAGTAAAGAAGGGTATTATGGAAGTAAGGCATTTGCATTATCTAAACAGTAGCCTATGCAAATGTTAATTTTAAAATAGCAGTTCTCGGCTCTTACTGAATATGCAATGGCAAATGAAAATGACACTGCGTATCAATAAACAGCTTCATTATAGGCTACATTATATTAGTGTTAAATACAATGTTTCCTACCTTTTTAAGGACGAAATGATGCGCAAACCCCCGCTGTCATTCCATTGTGGTCAGTGTTGATAACTAGAACATCGGGAGCAATGTTTTTCTGCTGCCCTCTCTGTTATTTTCTTAAAGCCTTGATGTACTAATATTGATTCTTGTGCACATCGCGCTGATGCGTCTGACAGAGAGACCGCTGTTGCCCTATTGTCTCTCAGTTGCTTGTAGATGTCTGTAGTAACAGCGCTGTCCCCGCCCACCGCATTATCAACCAATCAGAGAACAAACTGAGGGAGCGATGCACACGCTCTCAACAAAGCAGAGAACAGAATGAGACAGCGATGTACCAGTCCGCTGAGCTAACCGACCAATCACAGAAGAAAGCGATGAATCGCTGAGGTCCGTGCATTCTGTCTCCGTACAGATTTCTTCTTGCATGAGGAGGTGCTTAGAGACGCAGGACATGAGGAACAGACAGAGATAATAACATGAAGTTCCCTTAGTCAAGAAAAACTGGACATATCCACTTGTTCCAGGCATAGACAAGTAGGTAATGGAAAAGTCAGGAAAATACATTTTCCGTTAATGAAATATTTCTTTAGTAGGCCTTCTTATGCTGGAAACTTTACAGTATCTAAATTTTTTTTTAAAAAAACTCTCGAAATGTGAGTAATTCGTGATTGCAGTCATGGTCATTCATTGGTCAAGGTGTGGAAACACTTGCAGTTAAACTAACCTATGTTGATAAATTATAGGGTATGCAGATGGTCTGGTTATAATTGGATTATCAAGATGAACTTTAAAACTTTTTCTGTCAAAAATAAATGACAGAAATTTTTACATTTTTAAATGTAAAAATGTTACACCAATTTAGAGGGAAAAAAAATAATAATAATTTTTTGTATATATATATATATAGCCACACATTCATTGAAAAGAGTGAGTGAGTATTTGGGATTTTGACAGGGATGCATATTACATTTGGTCCCCCCAATCCTGAATGTGTGGATGATACAATAAAAACAGGCAACTAGAGAGAAAGCAACCTAACTGGTTACTAAAATAAAATGAATCATATAGATAATAATGAGGTAAATGTGTGCTAAGTGGTGTTAGCCTCCCACGCACTGCAAAAATGATTTTCTTAGTATTTTTGTCTTTGTTTCTAGTATAAATATCTAAACATTCTTGAATAACGACATTTACTTGAGAAGCGAAATGACTTAAGATATTAAGTCTTGTTTTCTGAATAAATAAATAAATAAATAAAAGTCAAAATTGACTTTTTTGCTTAAAACAAGAAACAATATCTGCCAATGGGGTAAGAAAAATATCTCAATCAAAGGGAAAACAAGATTATTATTCTAGCCTCATTAGCAGATATATACAGTATATACATATACATATATATATATATATATATATATATATTAAGAAAAATCTAATACGATTTTGATGATTTTTGTAAATGTATCTTGATAAAAAACATGTTTAGATATTTATAGAAAACAAGACAAAAATACTAAGAAAATCTTTAATGCATTTTAAAGATACAAATCATTAAAATGAACATTTAATAAAATGTTCTATATAAAAGTGCTCTGAAAGTTTTAAAAATGTTTTTGCTGAATATTAATCATAACTCATTTACAGTTAACTGTGGTCCATTTTACATTTACATGTACATTTAGTCATTTAGCAGACGCTTTTATCCAAAGCGACTTACAAATGAGGATTTAAATTAAAATCTACCTGTTAAATATAAAGCCCACACTTTTACAACAGTTAATGTTTCATAGAGTCTCTCTCTCTCTCTCTCTCTCTCTCTCTCTCTTTCAAAAGCTTAATGAGATATAGTTTCTGTGACAGTGTAGCATACAGTTTGTGGCAGTCGCCCCAATTCATGTTAAGTCTAAAGATAAATATGTAATATGCAAAATTGTAGTCTGTAATGTGTGTATATAGCCTAATAACTGAATACTTACTATATATAAACAGTATGTATGCCTGTATATCTGCATGTGTCCTTGTGGAGGCCTGCCGTTCTGCTTATGTGAGGGATGTAAAGCAGCTTAACTCGTGCCAAATTACTCTGATTAATCGCTATAATGCGCCATTCACTCAATCAGCTCCTTCATACTCTGCAGTGGCCTGATATTAAACCGAGTAAAGTGATCTAAGGCTAGGAAGATTTCTCAGTGAAATCAGTGGAAAACATGAGAGGACACCAGAGGCAGCGAAATCGCTTCAGCATCAGAAATTGAAAGCAGATAACTAAGTTATTGTTGCTTTGTGCCGGGTGGCCATGAAGGAGATTGCTTTAACAGTTTTATCTGAGAACATTTAATTATGTCCTGCACAGAAAATACAGAAATCCTGACTCTGTCATCAGTATGTGTGTGTGTGTGTGTGTGTGTGTGTGTGCTGAATAGCTCAGATGACGGGATGAGGACTGTCAGCAAAGGCGGCTTATGTTGAGCCTAATAATATAGTCCATACATGTGTGCTTGACTAAATAGATTATGCAGGACTCAGAGTCCTCCATAAAATCACAGTCTTCATTTATTTAAACAGTATCACACAAAAGTCCACAAAAGGTTAATTGCTTCATGCATATTTTTTCTTTCACCAATGAAAATACTGCGGTTCCATTTGTTATCTTTTTATTGTTTACTGTGAAGCACCTTGGTTAGTATTCATGTTAAGATTCTGTATAAATAAATATGATCTTGACCATGGCCATTTATTTTGTGTGTCACCAAAAAACAGACTAATAGCAGGTCTGGAATAGACTGGATTTAAAGATTGGACTGGTCTTTACAAACTCAAGCAAATTGATTGATACAAACAGTGAAAATTAAACTTTTGGAACACTGCTCTTCCAATCAGATTTGAAAACCGGAACTAACTCAAGAGAGAAGAACATTGAGCATTGGTTAAATATTTCACTCTAAAACACCAAAGCTGTGTTAGATCATTCTGTTGTGTTATTTACACAATTATGAAGGTAAACCTTGCTTGCATGTTTTCATCACTTTGCAGACATGAATATTGGCTTATTTCTTTGTCATTTATTTATTGAGAAAAATTATCCAGCTTTACATATCTGTGCATTGCAAAAGTATGTGAATCTCTTGGATTCGCAGTTAATTTAAAGGTGAAATTAGAGTCCATCTGTGCAGAGGTGTTTTCAGTCAGTGCAATGACTATCAAATGTCAGTATGTGGCCTGTTTTATTCAAAGAACAGGGATATATCAAAGTCTGATCATGTTTGTGGAAGTGAATCATGTCACGAACAAAGGAGATTACTGAGGACCTCGGAAAAAGAGTTGATGTTGCTCATCAGGCTAGAAAAGGTTACAAAACCATCTCTAAAGAGTTTGGACTCCACAAATCCACAGTCAGACAGATTGTGTACAAATGGAGGAAATTCAAGACCACTGTTACCTTCCTGAGAAGTGGTCGACCAACAAAGATCACTCCAAAGCAGAACGTGTAATAGTCTGCGAGGTTGCAAAAGTTCCCAGGGTAATTTCTAAGCAACTAAAGGCCTTTCTCACATTGGCTAATGTTAATGTTCATGAGCCCACCATCAGGAGAACACTGAGCAACCATGGTGTGCATGGCAGAGTTTACAAGAAGAAAGCCACTGTTCTCCAAAAAGAAAATTGCTTGCTAAAGATCATGTGAACAAGCCAGAGGACTATTGGAGAAAGGTTTAATGGATGGATGAAACCAAAATAGAACTTATTGGTTTAAATGAGAAGCTATTATGTTTGGAGAAAAGAAAACACTGCATTCCAGCTTAAGAATATTATCCCATCTGTGAAACATGGTGGTGGTAGGGTAGTATGGTAGTAGTTCATGGCTTGGGCCTGTTTTGCTGCATCTTGGCCAGGACAGCCTGCCATCATTGATGGAAAAATGCATTCTGAATTATACCAGCAAATTCTAAAGGAAAACGTCAGGACATCTGTTTAAGAACAGTGTCTCAAGAGAACGTGGGTCATGCAGCAAGACAACAACCCCAAGCACACAAGTCATTCTATATACCAAAGAATGTTTAAAGAAGAACAAATTTTATGTTTTGGAATGGCTGAGTCAAAGTCCAGACCTTAATCCAATTAAAATGTTGTGGAAGGACCTAAGCAAGCAGTTCATAGGAGGAAACCCACCAACATCACAGAGCACACGCACAGGCATAATTTCAAGGGTTAGGCATATCAAAAGATCACGAGAATCATAAAGTCAAGCGAGTCCAACTTTCTGAATAGTGCTCAGCTGTGTGTCTACAAACCCCCAGATTGGTATTAGTGACGTTTTTGTGTTTTATCAATACACTGTCCTTTACAGTGTAAAATAAATTCCTTCAAAATCTTTTAATGAGCTCCCCAAGGCTCCACAACCTCACCTGTGTCACAGCTGTAGCCATGGTGAGCCACATTTACACACACACACACACACACACACACACACACACACACACACACACACACACACACATTCACAAACGTGCTTTGGGAGCACGCTTAAATCGCAGCGAGGCTCGTGAGCATCAGAGCACCTTTCATTCTGCGTTTGGAGACTCTGCTTTGAATGATGAAGACGTCTCCTGTGAAGTCACCTGGTAAATGTGCATGTCACTGGCCTTAACAACAATGATGTGTCATGATAATAATGATCGTGACATGAATTTCTCCATTGCTCTTACGCATGATGAAGTCTTTTTTGTCAGTAAGTGCACACTGTCTAACAGTCACATGGAGCACAAGGTGAGCGCTGTGCTGGATTGCATTGTTCGAAACACTTAAGAATCAATACTGTATTGTGTGTGCAAAGCCAGACTGCTCTTTCTGTCTGAAGTCCTATTTGAAATCATCTCTGTTCATCTTCAGTTCTTTGTATACTGTTGAAAAGTTTGGGGTAGATAAAAAAAAAAAAAATGTTTTTGAAATAAGTCTCTTCTGCTCACCAAGGCTGTGAGATCCATTCTACTTTAATATATTTTAAAATGTAATTTATTCCTGTGATGCAACACTGGATTTTCAGCATTATTACTCCAGTCTTCAGTGTCACGTGATCCTTCAGAAATCATAATAATATGCTGATTTGCTGCTCAAGAAACATTTCTTACTATTATCTATGTTGAAAACATTTTTTACTGCTTAATATGTTTGTCTAAACTGTTTTTTTTCCAGGATGCTTTGATAAATAGAAAGTTCAAAAGAACAGCATTCATTTTAAATATTAATTTAATGAATGTTTTCTGAATAAAAGTATGAATTTATATGTTCATATACTGTATATACTCTGAAAAACAGTGGTTCTTTAATGGAATCAATGGTTCCGTGAAGAACCTTTAACATCCATGGAATCTTTTCATACCAAAAAGGTTCTTCAGATTACTAAAATGTTCAATCAATCAATCAATCAATCAATCAATCAATCAATCAATCGATTAATAAAATGGTTCTTTTAAGAGCTGTTCACTGAAAAGTTCTTCGAGGAACCCAAAATGGTTCTTCTATGGCATTGCTGCCAACATGATGCTGATAAGTTTTGCTAGGCCAATCACTACTCAACAGTTTTTACATTTTAAGTGTAAAAATCTAGTTAGTTATTTGAATTGTTGAGAACAGGTTTGCTTCTACTTTTTTTTTGAGCAATCAGACTTAATATTTTCACCAAGTAGATAATTAAATGGGCTTACATTGATGGAGACCAGACAAGAGACCAACATATACAGTATAAGGGGCTTTTTTTTAGCACCATGTAGTTCTAAGAATTCAGTTCTAGGAACTAGCCAGCATGGTGGTTCCTAGAGAACCAATTTCCCCCTCGTACCGTGTTCCTGGTTACATTCGCACCGCAGCAGGGACTCTGAAGCGACCAATAGTGACGTCTTTATTTGCAGCATTTACAATCATTGAGGCTGAGAAAAGAACACAACACTGCAGACAACAGGTAAATGCCATACTCGCTGTTCCACGTTTGTGGAGTAAATATAAGGCTTTTTAAAAATGCCGGCTAGCCGGTGTTTCGTTTGTGTTTGGCCAATCAGTGTACACTTACATCACTGGTAGTTCCTATAGAACTGTTTTAGACCCTACTCTGAAGTAGGAGTTAATTTACTTCCCCCAAACGGATTTCCTAGAACTAAATACGTTCCTAGTTCCTGCAGTATAAACACGCCAAAAAGCAGGAACTTCCGCCAACTATGAAAAGGTTCCTCCCCTCTGAAAGCCCCTATATAGAATTGAGGGTGAAAAGAAACAACACACTTCACCTTCAGCTATTAAAACTTTTCTACAAGAGTCAGGAATTCTCAATAATAGTCATTGAATGGATTTGTGGCTTTGACTGTCAGTTAAATTGATGATGATTTATGTGGTAAATCCTCAGCGTGTGAGTGACTAGCTCTGATGGTGTGTCCCGGAGCATCGCTGTCATCGGCCAGTCGCACAGCTGTAATTCAGTCCCATCAAGGTGTCAGACCCATTCCCCCAGAGTGCACTGCACTCCGAATGGCCATTAACTCATGACTGCAATCCTGATCGGCGACTCCTCCAGTTTTTCCAAGTGCCAATTTCACTACTTGTTAGTTCCTCTCTCCTCTCATTTATGTTGCTGTGAAGCATATTCTCCTGGTGATTATGAAAAAGCCGTCCCTTGGGCTTTTGCTCACTGCCAGTGATGGATTTGATAAAGATAAATGTTACATAATGGTGCCTTAGCACATGAGTGTTTGTATAGTGGAAGGGCACTCTGGAGAGAATGAGACGGCTAATATCTTGGCTGTTTTTCATGAGCGGCAGACAGGACAGACTGGCGGTCTGTTGTTTATGTGGCGCCCAGCAACAATGGAATCCAGGACAGAAACACGTTCTCCTCATCTCAGACCCACGGGTTCAAAAAACAGTCCCCAAATTACAGCAATTCCCTCCGGGACCGACTCTCACCGCTCAGGAGCCAAGAACAATGAGGAATCTCTGTGAAAGAGCTACTTCCGCTGAAAACAAGCGTCTGATAGCTGTAATGGCCAATTGTGACACTCCACCCATGTAGAGCACAGGGGTCATGATCAGGAAATGGGGCCATTTTGTCTTTTTTTCAGCATTTCATTTGAACAGGTTACTAACTTTCAAGAAGTGATATTTTCCCACTACAGGAATGAAGTAACAGAGCATAACTGTGCGTAACTGTGCCATAAGAGAATTAGTGGTCAACATGTATGAATATTTTTCAGTTATAATGACTTCTGATGTTTATGACTCCCAATCATAACTCTTTAGATATAAACAGTAAGATATAAAAATCACATATAAGATATAAAATATATTTAAATTAGTGCTATCAAACGATTAAGTGCGATTAAACGCATCCAAAATAAAAGTTTTTGTTTACATAATAAATGTGTGTGTTCTGTGTATATTTATGTATATATAAATACACACACATACAGCATATATTTTGAAAATATTTACATGTATTTATTTATATGCATATAATTTATATTGTATATAAATATATTTAATATATAAACTTTGCATATTTCTCTTAAATATATATGTGCATGTGTGTGTATTTATATATACATAATAAATATACACAGAACACACACATATATTATGTAAACAAAAACTTTTATTTTGGATGTGATTAATCGTTTGACAGCACTAATTTAAATATACATATAATATATTTATTAAGATACTATGTATTCAGTTTTTCTAAATAACCAATTAAAAATCTAATGGTGGACTAATGGTTAAACGCAAAATGGATGGTATTCAGATGGAAAACATTACAATATTTTTTTATATTTTAACATTTACAGTACTTTACACACTAAACCGAGCCCAATCTATCAAATAATGTGACTAAGTTGCATAACCTGTTAATTGTAACAGTCTAAGTCATGAGGACACAAATGGGGTGCAAATGGCAGCGTTTGCTGAGGATGACTCACAGAAAACAGACAAAAGTGTTATTTGTGTATAACACAAAACAGGATTATATTGTAAAATGGGCTGTTTAAAGCCACAGCATGAAATCAGTCAGCACAGAGAGAGAGAGACCAGCACCTGAGGCGAGTGCTGTCACATGTGAGCTGGAGAGGTTAACACGTTTGCAGCTCCGCGTTTGGCAGCAGCTCTTCCTGAAGCTTTTGCCATGTGCCGGATACATAGACAACACAGGATGGTGCTATGGGAGGAGCTGTCCTTCAAGATCCGGGTTTTTCAGTTAGCACGGCAGGAGATGAACAGGCGTGTGAGATTTGGTCTCACGTGCCGAGCCCACCACTCTATCATGCATGTGACAGAGACAACGAGATGCTGCTGTAGTAAGCCATCACCTTAGTTTGGAGGCCTCCTCACAAAGTACTCTCTGTTGCTGTTTAAAACATTGTCTTACAGTCGTTTTTCTGTAAAATAAATGCATAATGTGAAGGATCACTATCTAATAATGTGTGTGCTCTCATTTGCAGGAAAGATTTCTTTATCTTCTCTCCTTGAAACCGCCTGTCCAGTTTGTTAAAGAGATAGGTCACCCCAAAACCAAAATTCTGTTATTAGTTATTCACCCTCACGTTGTTTCAAAACCATATGACTGATGTTCATCTTCAGAACACAAATGAAAATGAAATATGAGAGGTTTTTCTCTTTCCATTTAAAAAAATCTATTATACGAAAACTTTCCAAAAGCATCATAAATATAATGATATATCGACTGGTTCAAATATGGTAAGTGTAAGCTCAAATGTACTTGCTTGACTTCTTGCAATTCGAGAAGCACGTTTGAGTTTCTGTTTACCGTATTTGTTGTGTTTATCAATGTTTACATGTTAATAAAAGCCTTAATTAAGCCCTAATCTGTTAATCAGATAAAGATTAGATTAGTCTGATCAATTTATATGGATTATTTTATTTACAATGCCTTTATTAACTTTTCTAAGTGTCAAAGATTTGTTGGAATAAACTTTAAATGAATGCACAGAAATCTAATTAAAATATCTTCATTTGTGTTTCAAAGATTTCAAAGTCAAGGGTTTGGAACGGCATGAGGATGAATAAATGGTGACGACTATGATAGATGAAGTATGCCTAAATAAAAATATATTATAAAAGACAAGGAGATATAAAGCAGACTGCCCAAGCTTCTATTATCTATATACAATGAAAGTGAATGGGGACTGAAAAACAAAACACTCTAAAAGGACCTTAAACTTGTACTGTATAAAAATACCATAACTTATGTGCTTTCACTGATTCTTGAGACATGGGACAAAACATGCTTAGCAATTGTAACTGCTTTTACAGTAGGTTTAAAATGAAAATATTTTCAATTGTAAATGTTATGAGGGATTAATAACAGAATGTATTTAACACAATTATACCCTTCATTTTAATTATATCATTATTATAACAAATCTATGACACTTATTGTCTTCTCACTACATCTAAAACAGTGTGTCCACAGAGAAGGGTTCAATCATTCATATGCTATAAAATGGATTAAAAAAATGTTTTTTAATGATGAAAAAGAGCTTGTTTTATCAAAAGCAACACGTAATAATATCTCATATCAAAGCAAGGTTGTTTTTCAAGGACACATGCATGCTTCATAAGATTTCAAAGTTGTGTCCCCACTTTTTGTCAACACCATCGGACATTCATTAAAATGAAAAAAAAAAAAAAAGAATTTAGGGTATATCAGGGGCAGCTGTCACAACGACCCCTTCCACCTCTGCAGAGTACATCAGTGTCAGACATGTCAAAAATCTTCATAAACACTAACATACTCACTGTTTGTTGTGTTTGTTTTAATACAGTAATTGATTAATTTAATGTATATGTTAAAATGACTACAAATTCAGGTTTTTGTCACCACCGTCAGATGTGTCAACTCTGCCAGGTCAGTGTCACCTCCATCAGATGAATATTTTGATAATATTTAATTATGGTATTTTCTATTTGTTGAGTAATTGTTGGTCACATGTGAATATGTAATCAGTCTGCTAACATGAGAATGTGTTTTGAAATGTTAAAAACATCTTGATTGTTTGATAGCAAAATAAGTGATGGCAAGGTAAAACGCACATTTTGATGAAAGAGAAAAATTGTGAGTTTGCATCAAAGCATAGCTCAGTAGCTTGTACATGTAAGATACAACAATGTAGTTTCTTTTGTCTGAGTACAAGGTTTTATTTTTCCTATAATGCGCCCTGCTTTATCCCTCTACTCAAGAGTCAGTGCTTTATTTAAAAGTCTGCTGGACAGCTTTTTGTTGAAAAAAAGGAGAGAGATTAAAAATAGATTGTATTCACAATAATCTTCCCTTCAGTCAGGCTCTCAGTGCTGCTTTGTGTCACTGACACCAAATCTACCATAACATGTCCAATGGAGCCAAAGCAAGTGCTTTGACAACTTCATTGATAATGACTTAAATTTGGATCTGTTCCTCACACAAAGCAATTTTATTGGTTTGGGCTTTGCAGTATAAATCATTTGCTGTATGGAAAACATATTCTGCCCAACATCTCCTTTTACAGTATGTTTCATGCATGAAAATAACATGAGTTTGGAATGACACAATGTGAGTTGTGATGCATTTGGGCCATAGAGGCAGAATATTAACCCTCTGTCTTTTAAAATGAGTAGGAATGGAATTACAGATTCAACATTGCTCACAAATACAGGATCAATCCACGGTGGACCCAGTGCAGGCTTGGACATCCTCTAATTTATAACCCATCTGCCACACGCAGACCTTGTGCTGCGTCGCAGGAGGCTTGAAAACACACAATCATGTCTTTATTCTGCGAGCACCGCCTCATGGAGAGCTGGCTGTCATGCTGCTGAGAGACGACACACGTGACATGATAGACAGGATCGTTGTCTTTCATTGAACAAACGCAGCTGAGACTTCCGTGTCAAACGCTGAGAAATCTGAAGTGGGTAAGTTCCAGAACAATCCGAGACGAGGAAAACAGCTTGCAAACTAGGTCAAGAGGGGTGAGAAACCTACAAAATCTTTATTAAAATGCCAAAAGGTTGCTCAGTGGAAACTGGTGACCTTTTCTCAAGCTTTTGAATCAAGATTTTGTGGGATTTTTCACTTCATTCCTTTTATCGTTTGTTAACAGCTGATCTAAAATATATCAACTGAAGTGCAGATGGCAAACTGAGGAGAGAAACACTGTACTTGAGCTGTCTGGATTTGACAAATGCAGAGTGAAGTATTCCATTCAAAAGAAATAGGCCGTCTGTTCTTCTTTGTTCTTCCACATGTACATCAGTGATACTCACTTGATTCAACTGAATGTGAATAATGTGAGAAACTTTTTAAAAGGACACTTTTAAAGCACTTCAGAGGGGAATGTGTTAAGGATGTGTTTTCTGGTATGCTTCACTTCAGGTTTGCACTGCTGTGCAGTATATCAACACTGCATTGCTGTTGGAGTCTCCCACTATACACTCGCTACAACAGAGGTCTTGAACCCTGCTCCCAGGGACCCACTGTCCTGCAAAGTTTATTTCCAAGCTACTTCAGCACACCTGCCTTTGTATTTTCAAGCAATCTTGAGGAGCTTGATTAGGTGCTTCAGGTGTGTTTGATTAGGGTTTTAGCTAAACTCTGCAGGACAGTGGGTCCCCAGGAACAGGGTTGAAGACCTATGCGCTACAACAGGGGTTGGCAACGTCGGTCCTGGAGTGCCGCTGTCCTGTAGAGTTTAGCTCCAACCCTAATCAAACACACCTGAACAAGCTAATCAATGTCTTCAGAATTACTAGGGCTACAGGCAGGTGAGGTTTTTTGCAGGGTTGGAGCTAAACTCTGCAGGACATCGGCACTCCAGGACCGACGTTGCCTACCCCTGCGCTACAACATTAAAACCACCTGCGTAATATTGTGAGGGGCAGGAATCCTCAAATCTGGCTCACGAGATCCACTTTCCTGCAGAGTTTAGCTCTAACCCTAATCAAACACACCTGAGCATGCTAATCAATTTCTTCAGGACCATTAGAAAATCACAGGTAGGTGAGTTTGATCAGGGTGGGAGCTAAACTCTGCAGCGCATTGGCACCAAGACATTAGCAGCAGACCCTTTCAATCCTGCAGGTTGTGAGATTGGATTTGTTGGTCCAATACATCCCATTGATGCTCAATCGGATTGAGATTTGGGGACACTTCAGTTCCAACCCTACTCCAACACTTCTTATCAAGTAGCCCTGAATACCTTGATTAGCTGCTTCAGGTGTGTTTGATTGGGGTTGGAGTTGAAATCTGCAGGACGGTAGCTCATCAGGAGCAGGGTTGGAGATTCTTGCACTAGATGTTAAGATGACACAGTTCAGGACCCATTTTACTTCTGTAATCTGATACTTCTGCCATAGCTCCCAGTTTAAAGCCCGAGACACAATGCACGATTTTCGGCTGTCCCAGACATAAGATTGGCATTGTGAAACAATCGTGGCGATTTCTGTGATCGTGGCTTCTGATCGGTGCTCTTACGTCGTACTGTTAGAGAGGTTCAAAGACTGCTGTTTTCACAGTCTTGCGACCAGAGATAGCCTACGATACAGAATGATCATCGCACAGTGTGTTTGCTGTTACGATTCACGTTTACTGACCAACCAATAAAAATACAACATGAAATCAACGCAACATGGCGCTAAAACATAAAACTGCATACCTCAAGCTCTCATCACTTCCTCTTTCGCCGATTCCACTTCTTCACACATAAAAAATACAACTTCTAAAGTGTGATTTATCATGCTCTTTTTGTTTACCACTAGCGCATGCTGATGATGTTTTATTCTTCTATAGTAACGTGCGTCGTAGCCTACGAGTCAATCATCGTATAGTCTATATGCATGTCGTACCCAAGTTTATTAGATCCATTTCGCACAGTGTGATCAGCAATGATTTTATAGGATTGCTAAAATTGTGCAGTGTGTTTTGGGCTTAACAGGGCTCACTTTTGATTTGACTTGGCATAAACATTGTGCCTAATTATCTTCTATGTTCCATGGGTGAAAGCAAGTCATATTGGTTTGGAAAAACATGGGGTGAGGAAGATGATTTTCATGTTTGGACGAATTATTCATTTACAAATGAACCAAAACAAATTCTATCTATTTTTATTTTCTTGTTTCAAATCTAAATTGAACTGAATACTGACACTATTTGTCTTCTTTAGAGCTGCTTATAGCTGAATTGGATTTGTTTCATAACTGATGAACAGTGACACAGTTATTGAACTGAAATGAATTAACGCTGAACTAAATTGAGCTGAATAATGAGACTACTGTCTTCTGTTGAGCTGCTCGACAGCTGAAATTGAATGTTTCATAACTGATGAATATTGCAACAACTTATTTTCCTGTTTTTTACTGAAAAGCTTCTTTGAAAATGTGTGTTGTATAAAGCACTAAAAAAATATGACTTGAATACACAAAGTCTAAATGCCTTGACATTTGTGAAAATGTCTCGGAGCGATGCCGGCCATCTGCCGCTGACAGGTTTGGTACTGGAATGCCAGAGCGGCTGACTACTGTGCTGTAAAGAGAGACAAACCTTTGAACAGCATATTGTGACACAGTGAGAGGTGCAGCAGAGCGAACGAGACAAGAACAGTGACTGGTGGAACAGGGTGCCACCTTCTGCTGGAATAAATACTGCAAGATGGGCCTCAGTGAAAGATAGAGGAACATGAAAACAAACACTATAAATAAATCATAATGCTGCTTTTTCTTTTTGAAATGATCAAACAAACACACTAGTGTGAATATGCATTACAGATCTGACCTATGTAAAATCTATTTAAAAGTAGTAATCTATCTTTTCATCTCACTTCAGCTTGAGAGGTGAAGATGTGGACCACTACACGGCTTTTGCTTAAAGGGATAGTTCGCCCAAAAATGAAAATTCTGTCATTAAATACTCACCCTCATGTCGTTCCAAACCCATAAGACCTTCGTTCATCTTCGGAACACAAATTAAGATATTTTTGATGAAATCAGAGAACTTTCAGTCCCTGCATAGACAACAACACAACTGATACGTTCAAGGGCCAGAAAGGTAGTAAGGACATCATTAAAATTGTCCATGTGACATCAGTGGTTCAACTGTAATTTTATGAAGCTACGAGAATACTTTTTGTCTGCAAAGAAAACAAAATAACGACTTAACCAATTTCTTCTCTTCTGTCAGTCTTCACCATGTGTTCAGAAAAATAGTTTCAGAGTTTGTAAATAGTTTCAGAGGAAAAAACTTGGCATCATACACTAAACGACTGAAGCTCATGCACTACACTACACAGACATAAAAGTCATGCTTTAAAAATCAGTTTTTTAAACAAGTGTTTTAAAAATCAGCTCAAAATATCAAACATGTTTTAATTCATAATCTAAAGCTAAACAATTGGACTGGCTCTGACTTTTGGCAACTATCGTCAACTTGTTCAGACTGTAAATTAGGGCAACGATCTAGGCAAAGGTTGTATAGCGTATTCCAGCCTTTATATTTATAGTACGAGTGAGTCAACGCTAGTTTGAGATACTACATTTGAATTTACTTTGCAACCTAAAAAAGCATGTTCTTACATTAAAAAGTATGTTCAAAATAGTATGCATGTGGGTAGTATGAAAGAAATTCAGACATACTACATCTGCAATAATGTTCCTGTCATGTGACCTACCAGCATCAGTTGCATCACCATTCATAAATCTTCTCCAGTGGCCCCATGGGATAGTAAAGTGGCCATCAACTATGCACTTCAGAATCATGCCTGGAAGTAGTAGGTCATCCCAATATTTTTCTTAAAATACTATAACTTCAAACATACTCCTCTTTTGACGTATTTCAGAAGTATTTGATTTTGGATGCACCAAATTGTTTGTTGTGTTTGGAAAGACTTGAAAGTCTGATAGCATGTGATCCTGTCATTTAGTATATGATGTCCAGTTTTTCTCTGTAGCCACAGTAAGTAGCATGAGTTGATAAAAGTATGATGCCTAGTTATATAGTGTATTCCAACCTTAATTGGATTTCAGTACCATGGAGAGCAACAACCCATACTGCTGGAGCCTGGAGGTGAATTGACTAGACTGCCTTAAAAACAATACTGACCAAGAGCAACAACCCATCCTCCTGGAGGTAGCAACTGTTAAAAACAATACTGACCAATCACCTGCCCTGCCACATTTTCAGGCATTTGCTCTTTATGGAAGTCCTGTGTAAATGAGCACTCACTCACTGTTGGTATTGTTTCAATTTTTGTATAGAATAATATTCATTATACTGCAGTCAGTTCCAGTTCTTGATACCATTGGCTGATTAGGCTTCCAACAGTGCTGATATTTAGTCCAACAGCACTGGGATATTTCACTCAGTTTGTCTGTGTTCATGGCATTCCAGACCAAAGTATGTGACTGGAGCAAGATTAGAAACATCCTACAAGGACAACAGAGTAACAGACAGCACTAAAGAGTATGTCATTTATTGAAGCCAAGGCAGAGGCAGCACTAGCCGTAGAAACTGAGCTATTTAAGCACATTTTAGCTGAATGTGAAATTATGGGTTTGTGCAAGTCATCATCTGACACATTGGGTTGTTAAGAATAAGAAATAGAGAAAACTTGGAACAGAATTTCTGTCGTGTCAGATCATATTTTCATGGACACTGTAAGTATTTCTGTCAGGGCTTTTGCTTTCTTCATGATAGGGGAAGCAGGCTGTGTTTTCTTGTCAAATGTAATCTTTTCTGACATTTTTGAAGAAATATCAGCCTTTTTGCAGTTCACCAATGAGAACAAATACATTCTGGCAGGAGCAGCTGTCCAAAGCACCCTATGTTGTTTTTAAGAAATCTTGAAACATAATAGAAAATTTCCTTCATCAAACCTGAAGTATATACAGAGTAAAAACATATGAACACGTGCAAATATGCAGCTGTACAGCATTAATATACTGCATCTATTAGCAGTATTTCAAAACCACCGACAATTTATGGGTGAATTTCATGAACGCTGGATCATTTTTTTTCAGCCACAAAATAAAATAAATACATTATATTAAAAAAAGAAGCATATTTTTTGGCATTGATGATAACAGCACATTCTAACCCTCAATTCTTATCACCTTTAGAAAAAATAATATTCTCAGCAGGATAATGCGGAAAGAAAAACAACAGTCTATTTATATAAAAGTACTGTAATATAGTTATTTGACTAATTAAAGGATTAATTTACTTTATTAAAAAATATTTTCTTTTTCTTTTGATTAAGTGAGGAAATAAGACATATTTTGTGAGAACGGTCCTCATTAAAACATTAATAAGCTGTCACTGGTATGAAGCAGAAGCTTTGTTATAATAAACTCAGTCACTGTCTATTTTCAAAAGCACATGTCAGAGTTAAACAAGTCTCTGTGAATTATGTTTTTTTTAGTGTTGTTCACCGTCTTATTCTACATCTATATCTATTTTGATATTCTTTGTTCTACCTAGGCACAACATAAGTTTCAGATGTCAAGTAATATTTCTGTCCTCAACAAAATTAATGGTTCAAATGCAGCTATAAGATGCAGGATTTTGCACCAATGAGATCTCACTGTGGGCGGGGCCAACAAAATGTTCTGTCATATAATGCCGCTGATGGTTGCAGCTGCCTAGGACAAAAACTTGTTCAGGTTCACACATACAGAGATTTCATCACTGGAGGTCATAGCGTGGCAGTATTTGCGGTTACACTGGGGGTTCCTACTCAATGCCACAATGTTACTGTTGGGAAGCACAAGAGGTTTTTGAAAATGGGATGGAAATTGATAGTTAAAAATAAGATATCAGTATAAATGGACAATTAATAATTTTTAGAGGGGTATATAATGTATATTATATACAAATTACATAACGGAAATTGTAGTTTGTACTGTAATCTATTGGATTATACATATTAGGTAATGCATTCTGACTACTTTTTGATTACTTTTGTCCTAACTTGTAAGAAAATCATTCTTTATTATCAACATCATGAAGTGTATTAAACATTAGTGTGCCAGGGTTTCCCAATCTGGGGTTTGTGAATGAACTTCAGGAGGTTTGTGAGTTGATGAAATTAATTGAATATAATGTCAAAATAAACTAATTAAATTATTTAAAATATAAAGCCAATCATGTAAACCTGGTTTTATCATCCTTACTACAAATTGATTGGTTTGTTAACCCAAGTTTGTGTCTTCTTAATGATGATTCTGGTCTCTGTATTAGTTCAATGCAAAAGAGAATGTTGTTTGCTGGTTTTACAGCTGTGAAGAAGACAATAATTCAGAACTGGTTTACACCACACATGTGTAGAAAAACGTATTGGATCCGTAGCCTCCTGAAAATAGTGACTTATGAATGTACAATGGCGCGAGTCAATGGGGCCAGGCCTTCGACCATTGATGCTTGGCAGTGCTTTTTGTTTGATATACGTGATTGTATGAAGGAGTGACTTTTGTGTTTTTATTGTCCTTCCCTATCTCCCTCCCTTTTGACTGGACTTTAAGATGTTGAGTATGTGTCTGTTGTTTTGTTTTGTTTTGTTATATTTTGAATGTTATGTTATTTTAGAAAAAAAAAAATGTTGATAAAAAAAAGAAAAAAAATCAAAATTAAACACTTGACCCATAAAAATAGAACATTTGTTTACCTGCATGTCATGTGACCATTAACAAACATCAGAGAACCATGAACGTGCATGTGTGGTTAAATGATTCAAATATTACTCAAAGTCTAATGTCTTCCCTCCTAACAGTGGAGTTTTTTTTACATAAAACTAACCCTTTCTTCGCACACATCACATGATGTTGCCTGTTAATTGCTTGCTTTTGGAAATTGCCAATTTACATTTAAGAAATACTGATTTCTGGTCACTTCGTTAGTGTAAATTACTGTACGTATGAACGTCCCTTCACATGGAAGAGATTGCTTAACACTGTTTCATTGTATTAGATGTCTAAAAATATCTCCTACTTGGCTACTCAGATCTATTTTTTTGTATTTCAATACAGAAAAGAAACTGAGAAGTGAAAGTAGAAGATAATAAGTGTAAAACTACATACAGCTCATTAAAACTTCACACTCCGATGGCACAAACAGCTCTCTCGGTCTCTCTCCAGATGATCAGTGTCTGTCCTCAGAACTCACGTCTGTGATACATGTCTGGATCGTAGTATTTCGTGACCACCACGCGGTTAGCAAACTTGCGTCCTGTTAGTGCCTGCATGGCCTTCTGGCATTCTGCAGCAGACACATACTCTACGAATATCTGCAACAGAGAAAAAAATACTGCCATTATTAACCTAGCCTAAGAGTTCTGTTTAAAACAAGCCATTATCTAGACTGAAGATAATGTAGACAGTCTTATTTTAATATCACTGAGAAACTGCTATAGTTTTAATTAATAATTAGTATATTTAAATTTTTTATTTAAAGTTAAAGTAATTGGTAATTTTGTCGTTTTATTTATTAATTTAATTATTTAAAATATGTCTATATAGGTTTTGGTTTTCTCAGTTCCAGTTTTTGTTATTTTAATACATCAAGTTAAAGTAAATGAAAATGAGAACTGTTGCCTTGGCAACGAGCTGAATTTTTGTTTCTATTTTATTTTAATTATCATTAATTTAATAAGTTACAATTGCAGAGTTTCCATCCAAATTTGCGAATTTAACTTAATGCACAAAAATGGAATATTGCCCAAAACATTTACGAATAAGCACGGTTTCCATTAAACAAGTCAAAGAGAACAAAATTGTCACTTCCTGACAATCTGGCACTAAATATCACTAAGAAAAGTAGAAGCCGCCACTGAATATAATAATTTTCATATATAATATATTACTTGCGTCATGTAAGAAAGTTCTGGGAGGCAATTATACAGAAATACTTTGATGACAGACTTTGCTCAGGAATTTCAGAATGACCTTAACAACAATTCAGATGCTGTGCAATGAGATCAGTCGGCTGGTTAGTCAGGTTATGCCGTCCCATAACGCAAAGACACGTGACTTTTTTTGATGCTCACTGAGGAATTTATTTGAAAAAGGCATTTCCATCTCCCATGATTCACATCAACCCTTTTCGCCCAAGTCAAAAACCACCTCAAGCGAGCGTAAAAACTTTTTTGCAAATTAATGGATTTTTTCCCCCGAAATTTGCCGTTTTCAACACTCGTTTCTGATGCAATATTTAAAAATGTGCATAAAAACATGGTCATGGAAACATAGCTAGTGATTCAAGCTGAGGCTATATAACTGCAAATTAAAGTAAATAAATAAACATTGAGTTCAATCCGTTCAAAAATGTAAATTTGCTCCAAAACTATATGTCATTTGTAAAACACAAAAAGTGAAGAATATCTGGACTGCTCTTCATATAGTGAAAGTTGGCTCCCAAATGGCTAAAAAAAAAAACTGTCACTGCTGTCACTTTTGGAGCTTGACAAATGTGGTCACAAAAACTATCATTGGAAAAGAGCTTGCTAAATATTCTACAAAATATCCCATTCTCTAACATTTCATCCCTGAAGGCATTTGTTTTCAGTTTATTTCCTACTCTAGAAGTCTAATGTGGCGCTCCTCTCTCCAGCTGTAGTGACTGACCTTCCCGCAGCCTGGCACGTCGACACCATCCACAGGCCTGGGGATCTCGATAGAGCGCACAGTGCCGTACTTGCTGCACTCCTTACAGATGTCCTCCAGGATCTCCTCGTAGTCCTCGTCATCCAGCAGCTCCTCCGGCATGACCATGTTCAGCAGACACAGCACCTCCGTCGGCAGGCCTGAGTTCTGCACCCTCTGCAGTCCTGGGACCTGGAGCATGACGGGTGTCTCTACAACAGCGGTCTGCATGGAAAGAAAGCAAGATTTAAGACTGGACCTCTGACACAATTAATAGGACAATGCTGACCATATAATATAGTAATCGGCAATGCATTCTTCATGAATGTCTTGATTTTTGCCATAACTGCTTGGCTGTCAGTGACAAGAACTGTTGTGCTGAAGTGCTGAGGACTGGCACTTACAGGATTGACATTCTTGGCTCCCACACTTGCTCGCTGGACGATGAGCTTTTTATCACCGAGCTGCATGCCATGTAATCCAGCTACCGCCTGAGCAAAACAGTACAACTATCCGGGTCAATCTAACAAACATATTTACAAGCCACATTTCCCCCATTGTGGTAATATTATTTTCATGAAAGTTATGCACATTTCCTTTCAAAATGATTGGTACTGTGATGCATATGGATATTTTACTGGTAGTTTTACTTGTAGGAGTTTTTTGTAACTTATATAAATCTTAATGTGTTTTTCTTTTTACACTATTTAATGTATTACAGTAAAAAATACTATAATCATTTTATTCAAATCAGCATAAATTAAAGGACGTAAATACTGTGATGCATATGGATGTTTTGTATGTAGTTTTTGTAACTTACAGTATATTATTCTCAATATTTTTTCTTTTTACACTATTTAATGTATTACAGTAAAACTACTATAATTATTTTATTCAAATCAGCATAAAGGCAGTAAAAGAAATACTATAATAAAAAATAAAAACTGAAATTTAAATCTGAATTTAAATAAAATACTGTTTTTTGCTTTAAATAATGAGAGTTAGTAAAGTAAATGTGTTTAATTGTCATGAAAATAATACTGCAATTTTTTTTTTAAATAATAACATTCCTAAACAGTCTTAAACTGCAAATAAATAAATAAATAAAAGAGATTTTACTTCACTTTTCAATATAAGTGCATCAACTAATAATGATAAATGTACACTAAGATGATGATGTGTTCCTTTAATACTTGAACCTGAATATTTACCTGGTCAGTGATGCTGATATCCACATATTCACAGAAAGCATAGCCTTTGGACAGTGATGTGGCACTGTCTTTCACGAGGTTGAAGGCTTTGAGAGGACCAAATGACGTCAGGAGCTCTTTAACCTGCACAACAGTCGAGGACGCACAGGTATGTTAACACAACAGCAGCTGCAGCTCAAACCCTACATGTCCATTAAACCCAGGACAGGGCTGTACTAGATGACAGGGCCAATAGAGCACAACAGCTGCTTCACATTCACTGCCTCCAGAGAGAAATAATATTTTTTTTTAAACAATAATGTATAACTACACTGAATTGTGGCTTTCAACTTCAAAAACTGTTTAACAGCCGAATTCACAGTGTAGAGCTACAGTACACTACTCATCAGATCACCAATCAGACACGTCTCTGTTACTGTGGAAACTAAAATCACAGCAAAAGAGCTCAGCAGCGACTGCCTGCTCTCATTAGGCATAAAGAATGAGGGAATCAGTCTCCCTACATTGCCAAAGTAATTAAATATCTCAAGATTTTGCAATATACTTAAAAGGGATAGCTCACCCAAAAATTTAAATTTACTCATTTACTCACCCTCAAGTTGTCATGAACCTATATTAGTTTCTTTCTTCTGCTAAACACAACAGAAGATATTTTGAAGAATGTTTGTAATCAGACAGATGGCAGAAGCCACTGACTTCCATAGCATTTTTTCCCATACTATATGGAAGTCAATGGCTAGCAACATTCTTCAAAATATCTTCTGTTGTGTTTAGCAGAAGAAAGGAATTCGTAACAATTTGAGGGTGAGTAAATTATGGTAGAATTTTCATTTTTGGGTGAACTATACCTTTAAAATCCATTATATTTTATACTTATAATAAATGACTTGGATAGTTTAATCATTCGAGATGCTTCAAGGGACAAGCAGCAGACAAGCACCCTGCATAGACAGCAAGGGTACCACCACAGTCAAGGCCCAGAAACGTAGCAAGGACATCGTTAAAATGGTCCATGTAACATCAGTGGTTCAACCGTAATTTTACAAAGCTACGAGAATATTTTTGTGTGCAAAGGAAACTAAAAAAATGACTTTATTCAATGATTTCTTCTCTTGTGGTACAGTCTGTCACCATTATCGCGAGTCCGTTTCTGTGCCTTGACAGTGGTAGGACCCTTGCTGTCTATGCAAGGTCAGAAAGCTCTTAGATTTTATCAAAAATATCTTAATTTGTGTTCTGAAGATGAAGGTCTTACAGGTTTGGAATGACATGAGAGTGAGTAATTAATGACAGAATTTTTGGGTGAACTATCCCTTTAAAAATGTAATGGCCAATCAGAGGCATTAAAATTAGTCACAGCTGAATATGCCAGAGTTGTTCAGTGCCAGCGCTCACTGACTGAATTCTGCACACTCATGAATTCTCTCACCATAACCAACAAAGTGCAGATACAATGTAAGAAAATCATTTTGCAGTGTACACAGCTTCAGTGATTATAATGAGAGTTTTGTGTGTGTGAGTGCTGAACTCGCACTAGACTGAAGTCATGAACCACTTCAGTGATGGGGAACATTCTTTCCTCACTTTCTGTACATAATTTATTCCCAGTTTGAATAAGCGTTTTGTTTTTCATTATACTAAAATAAGCAATGTGAAGTCTTGAGTTTTTTTAATTCATAAATGTAATAAAATGCGTAAACGGTTCTTTGTTAATTGTTAGTAGTTGTTTTGTCTGTGTAGCTAGAATAACGGTATTTTTTGTCAAAACGGTACAGCCCTACCCTGCAATGACTTATTGGTATTTAATCATTTTTTTATAATTTATATACTTTAAATACACTTTATTAAAGAATATCTTAAATTCCTCTGGGGAAATGAATAGAAAACGTATCCAAGCCGCTGAAAATGTCAGCTGTTGTGCTCTACATCTGCAGTACAGAGATACACCAGCATACATGTTCATAACATAAGAAAACATTCTTTTGATGTTCCCTTCTTTTTCTGAATGCAGAAGGGTACGATTCTAATGGTCTTCACTCCAGTCCTTCTCAACATTACAATAATCACTAAGTAAACATATGTAAAGAAGTAATGGCCTACTTATGCTATCTGTTTATTCGGTAAAGTTGTATTACTAAAGGGGCGTCACACTACACTTTTCATTCATCTGACTTCCATTCATACGAATGTGAATGTAAATACAAATGTGACACCAGAATCTCAAGTTCATGGGGAGAAGTTTTTCATTTTGCTGCGTTCCAGAGTTTTTACAAAGTTGTAAATTTGTATCACATTAAGGGCCAGTTTTACTAAACAGGGCAAATTAGCGTGAAAGCGCAATTCCAAAACAGCGCCAATGGGAGGGGAAATTTCTGCGGGTGATTTACTAACAACACGCAAATTAAAGAACACAGACGAAACATCTCATTTGCATATCGACCAACGCAATATACCAAGCGCAGCGCAAATTAGCGTAGTCCCAAATAAAGAATAAAGAAATAAAGAAGCCACGGTACGTTGAAAAGAACCGGAGGCCAAAAAATTAAGGTTTGCTAGAAGTTTTGAAAGCCCTGGTATTGCGTGACTCCCAGATGAGGGTTCCAAGTCGTTTTTTATTTCCTGAAGCAAATTAAAAATAACATGGCTTGGCAAATGATATGTTTGGATAATGTGTTCTTCTGGCATTCAACATAAATTAATACATGTGGGAAAAAAAATCCTCTCACTTCTACCGCATGCTCTCTGTTCTCTGCGGTGCCTCCTCTTAGCAACAATAATTGCAGCCATTTCAAGCGCAAAATAGTTTAAGACATGCTTTTTTGGGGCGTTAAATAATGGCGCGAATACCAGTAATTTGACGAGCACAAACATTAGTAAAACACGTTGCGTGATTCATTTGAATATTCTCCTCCCATAACTTTTGCGTCTGAAAGGGAAACTCCTACAAATGTATATTCAATAAGGTCAGGTGCAAAAATAACTGTCCACGCCTTTTCAGCGCTAATTCGTCACTTCGCGTCTTTAGTAAAACCTGACAGTACTATTTTAACACCAAAAGACTGTTTGCGCTGGTGCAAACTGTTAGTAAAACTGGCCCTAAGATGTGTGACCAAAAGAATATGTCACAGCGAATGCTCTTAGTTGAAATAAAAAAACACAAACTTTAAAGCTGGAGGTTTTCAGTAGCTGGGTTTCCATTACAGATTTGCACAAAACTTTTATGATATTTTATAAATGTAGATTAAAAACATTACAAATTGACAGCGTTTCCATTAACCAATGTTATTCGACTAAAAAGTTTTTTTTTTCTCTCTAGCGATAAGTCATGCGATATTGTGACTTGCGATATATGGGTGTTTTCGTGAAATTGACATGTTTCCATTAGGTGTATTTTCAATTCGCAATTTCAATTTGCGCATTTTAAAGGGTAATGGAAACATGGCTAGCGTTACAGTGGAGTAGATTTTATATTTTTATATTTTGCCTTTATTATTTAATTATGATGTTGAATTTATGTTTTTAAAAAAGGCACCACAAAGCGTGATGTCTTATATCGTCCATTGCAGTGAAAAGTGTGAGCACCCCTTAAAACAACCACATACTAAATAATGTAAGAAAGGTGCATAAAGAAAGGTCCTTTCTTTGCATGCAATGGTAAATACATCGTTTTTTCAAAATCATTTACAAATAAAGTTTCAGGAAGTAATTTTTTTTCAAATTTAAAATCATTCAGACCAGTCAATATGAGCCCTACAGTAGACATGAGGTGGTCCAACATCACTGTGATGGGACTTCTAAGTCACTTCCCCGTTTGTTATATTCATACTGTAGAACTGAATTTGCGTCAACCTTTCCAAACATTTCACATTCACACTCCTCCAAAAGCCCATCCCGGTTACCCAGAGCCCCTTTAGTGATGCTCGCGCTCCGAAAGAGTGAAGGAAGAGAGAGGACAGCGAGGGGAGGGTCCCTGCTGACAGGAGGTGCATCCGTGTGAGGAACGCAATGTCTTACTTGCCTTGTGTTACATGTTGGCATGGCAGCAGTAGATCAGAACTACTGAACAAATTATGAGCGCAGACTTAACGATCTTACGGGCCCCTAGCTGGGGGACAAAGTGGGGGAACAAAAAATGAAAGAGCTGTGAGTTTCAAAGCAGTAACAGTGACTGCAAGAAAGAAAATATATGAGAATATGAAAGAAATGAATACCAGGGTACATTCAGCCCCAATTGATTAAGTTAGTTTAGCTACATTCCAATTAGATCAATGAGGTGCACCATTACCCAAACCCCCTCGGTAGTGTCTGCAACAGAGACAAGAAACTTTTGCAGCAGACTTCTGAAATATGGTGTTTGACTTCTATCTTTACTTACATCTACATCTGTAACTTGATTTTTTTTCTATCTTTAACTGTTGCTGTAATTACTGATCCTATCAAGAGTCTAATCAGCTTTGTTCACACTGCAGCTGAATGTGGCCCAAATCTATGGAAGCCGTTTCCGCCACTGAATAAAAAGTAAAAGAAAAGGTTATTGTTACTTTTTATCTCACAATTCTGACTTTTTTTTTCTCAGAATTGTGTGATATAAACTCACAATTGCGAGTATAGTCAGAATTACGATTTATAGTCACAATATATATAGTGCAATTCTGACTTTTTTTCTCGCAATTGCGAGTTTATATCACGCAATTATGAGAAAAAAAGAATTGTGAGATAAAAAGTCACAATTACCTTTTTAATTTTTTATTCAGTGGCGGAAACGGGCTTCCATACAAATCACTCTCATCTGACACATCTGTTTTTTTGTATGACAGTGTGGAGCAAAAAAATAAAAATTATTATATGCATATCTTCACATTTTTATTGTGCACTGACAGACATTAGAATGCATGATAAAACGTTTGGCACACCATTTTAAGATTAAGGGGTTAGAAGTTTGGGTCAAATAATCAAACATCAATGAATTTGACACACAGGAAGTTACCAAATGGCTAAAGCAGTGTTAATTATTTTAGTATTATTTATATACTACTATAGCATTTATTAATATTTTGAATTAGCTTCTCTTTTTTATTTTCAGGTTTCATTTTAATTTTAGTTTAAGTTTTTAGTAATTTTATTAAGTGCTTTTGCCATTTTTGTCTTGTTTTTTTATATAGATATTTTTTATGAATTTTATGAATTTCAGTTTTAGTAATTTTAGTACTTTAACTATAATTTCACTTAGTTTACAAGGCCAAATTTCTCATTTTCATTCAGGTGTTTAAGTATTCCATGTAATATTTATATTTTATTTTATATTATTTCAGCTTAATTTCAATTAAATAGTTTTATTTTTATTGTTATTTAACAATAAAAACACTGGGCCAAAGTGAATGAAGGACAGGCAAAAATTATTATAATTGTAGAATAACCTGGCCTATGGGTATATTTTTGTTATAGTCAACAATTTGGAATGGATTTTAGCATACAATTTAAATTAGGCACATTTGCTTGCAGTGTGAACATAGCTAACATGTTATCACTATTTCAATGTGGTCTCAAAAGGTAAAAATTAAAAAAATTAAAAACTAACTATAAGGTTAAAATGTATCTGAGTGTCATGGCTGATGATGAGTAACACTAGAGGGATTTCAACTACAGGCTGTCTGTATGTCAATAAAATAATATGTACTAATTCCACAAAATTTTGGTTGTGTACTGAAAAACACAATTTGCCAGTTAATTTAGCTACTCTTTATTATAGTGTAGACAAGCACAGAATATAGGTCTCTGTAAAGACATTAACAGTAATGTAAAAAGTAATAAAAGATGCGTGTTTTGATGATACAATGTTGTGATTTATTTAAATATTTGTTACTTCCAACCTGTTTATGTTTCTTACTTTAGGATATTATTGGTGAAATTTGTGACTAAAGATTTAAGACACATGGGAAAATATTGATACATGTAAAATGCCCTTAAACACAAATAGTTGGCTGTAAACGTGTCTTAACAATTAATTCATTCTTTAATTAGCAAGTTCAATTGTACCTGATCATCATTGAGATAATTTGGCAGACCTCCAATGAAGAGTTTATGAGGGGAGTCCGGCACAACTGTGGACACAACACCTGAAAACAAAAGACATCAGGATTTCAATCAATAAAATACAGTGTTTCCCATACATTGATTTATTTGTGGCAGCCTGCCACAATATCAAAACTGACCACCACAAATAGATTTTCCAAAAGGCTTTGACTTTTGAATAAATATGAGCACTGCATGTTTCAAAATCAAAACACAGTGCAGGTGTTTTTATATCACTGTATCTCTGAAGGAAACCGACAGTCTTCAGAAAAGTTTCAATGTCACTTTCATTTCATCTTGCATTTAATGCCTGACACTGTGTCTACACCCGACGCAACAGTGTAAAGTCTGTCTACACTGGACGTGACAAAGCGACCGTTGAAAATCATTTGAAATTTGTGTTAATATGTCATAAATAGAACGTGGCAGCAGTTTACTGTCGGGGATACTGTCACTGATTATAATGAGTATTTTGCAGCGGAGTAGACACGGTGTAATAAAGCAGCATTCATGAGCGCAGCACTGCTTTGTGTACAGCCTTTACCGGGGAAACCTCTATTTTTGCCGCTACAAAAGCGCCTCCGGCTGGCAGAGAAGGAATTTGCCTGACTCAACCAATGGCGTCAGTTTGGGGGGAGTCAGACAGACAGGTGATCCCACCCCAAACTGACACATCGTTGTTTTGTTCAATCCAGGAAAACAATGCATTGAAATTCTGTTTGATGTTGCTAGTGGTGCATAAACTGCAGACTTTAAAAAAGTCAGAGCGCTGTTGAAAGTTCTATAAGGTTTAATACTCAAGTGATCTAAATCAGACATACAAAAAAACAACAACAACATGACAAGAGCCTTGACCTGGAACATGAAAAGCAGGCTGCTCAGAGATGCCAGGCAGAGGGCGGTAGTCATGTGGACGTCTGATCTTCAGCGACAGTCCTTGAAAGATAATGCCATCAAATGCCATGGCCTGAGTGGTTTCATCCACTGATCGAAACTGTGGAAGACAGACAGACAGTCAGCTTCACTCATTAAATTAAATGGAAATGTTTTCCTGTGCATCACCAACACATCTCTCAGTGGCTGCTTTCAACCTCATTTCAGAGGATTTGGTAAAGCTTTAGTTGTCTTCTGCTTCCGATGTTATTGTGTTTTCAAAATGTACAATATGGAAATGTCTAGAACAACAATATGAAAATATATTTTTATGCCAGTAGGATGAAAGATTAGTTGTTTGCTAAGCAAAAGGGGTTGCAAACAAGACTTTTGATTAAAACTATGGATTCCTATGGACCAATTTACACTGGAAATGCATGCAACTTTACTAACTTCACCTTTAATATTCTTAGTTTATAGTAATAAATTCCTATATTCTCTATCATTTGGTGAGTTGCAGGCTGTTATGCATTGAAACAGGTCAGATGAGTTTGAGGTTGCAGTAAGTGAGTGAAATCTGTCACTCACCTCTAAGAAAGCAAAGTTCTTGTCCTGGTTGATCTGCACTGCGAGCACAGGATCGCTGGGAGCTTGAGACAGTCCTGCAAGTCTCATCTGAGTATTGAAGAATTCAGCCATAGACTCCTAAAACACAAAGACAAAGGCAGTGCATTCCAAGAGAAATGTCTTTCATTATCATAGCTGTATATAGTGAAACACCTGACACAAATCTTTGCATCAAGACACACATTGATTCTGTTGTACAGGAAGGCAAACAGAGAATGTTAGCTACTACAACTCATCTGGAAAAGAAAAACAAATTGGTGTTTTCATGGCTAACTTTCAGATGAAAAAGCTGATTTTTCCTCAGAGGATGATAACTGAGCTGTACAAACAACATGTTTTGAGATGCACTATTCTGGGACGCTTACCTCAGTGACACCGAAGGGGATGTTGCCAACATACAGACGCCGCGCTTGCCTGGTCATCTGACTGCCAACGATGGGCACTTGTGTGGGAGCGACTGCCAAACCAGCATTAGTGGATGTAGCCAGTAGAGCAATGCTGGGGATCTGCCCAGCAGCTACAGCACAAACACAACTAATGAAGCAATAGTTCACCAACAAAGACAAATATTTTATTGTTTACACTCCTTAAATATTTAGGCATACATTTAAGATGTACAGGTGCATCTCAATAAATTAGAATGTCGTGAAAAAGTTCACTTTTTCTTGTAAGTTATTTCAAAAAGTGAAACTTTCATATATTTTAGATTCATTTTGTTTTAATTTTTTTGATGATTAGAGCTTACAGCTCATGAAAGTCAAAAATCAGTATCTCAAAATATTAGAATATTTACATTTGAGTTTCAATTAATGACCATCCCTACAGTATAAATTCCGGGTATCTCTTGTTCTTTGAAACCACAATAATGGAGAAGACTGCTGACTTGGCAATGATCCAGAAGACGAACATTGACGCCCTCCACAAAGAGGGTAAGTCACAGAGGGTCATTACTGAAAGGTGTGGCTGTTTACAGAGTGCTGTATCAAAGCATATTAAATGCAAAGTTGACTGGAAGGAAGAATTTGGGTAGGAAAAGGTGCACAAGCAAAAGGGATGACTGCAAGCTTGAGAATACAGTCAAGCAAAGCTGATTCAAACACTTGGGAGAGCTTCACAAGGAGTGGACTGAAGCTGGAGTCAGTGCATCATGAGTCACCACGTTCAGACGTCTTCAGGAAAAGGGCTACCAAGCCACTTCTGAAACAGAGACAACGTCAGAAGCGTCTTACCTGGGCTGTGGAGAAAAAGAACTGGACTGTTGCTCAGTGGTCCAAAGTCCTCTTTTCAGATGAAGGTAAATTTTGCATTTCATTTGGAAATCAAGGTCCCAGAGTCTGGAGGAAGAGTGGAGAGGTACAGAATCCATGTTGCTTGAAGTCCAGTGTGAAGTTTCCACAGTCAGTGATGATTTGGGCTGCCATGTCATCTGCTGGTGTTGGTCCACTGTGTTTTCTGAAGTCCAGTCAACGCAGCCATCTACCAGGAAATTTTAGAGCACTTCATGCTTCCTTCTGCTGACAAGCTTTATGGAGATGCTGATTTCATTTTCCAGCAGGACTTGGCACCTGCCCACACTGCCAAAGGTACCAAAAGCTGGTTCAATGACCATGGTGTTACTGTGCTTGATTGGCCAGCAAACTCGCCTGACCTGAACCCCATAGAGAATCTATGGGGTATTGTCAAGAGGAAGATGAGAGACACCAGACCCAACAATGCAGATGACCTGAAGGCCACTGTCAAAGAAACCTGGGCTTCCATACCACCTCAGCAGTGCCACAAACTGATCACCTCCATGCCACGCCGAATTGAATTTATTAAAGCGAACAGTAATTAAAGCAAAAGGAGCCCCTACCAAGTATTGAGTACATATACAGTAAATGAACATACTTTCCAGAAGGCCAACAATTCACTAAAAATGTTTTTTTATTGGTCTTATGAAGTATTCTAATTTGTTGAGATGTGAATTGGTGGGTTTTTGTTAAATGTGAGCCTAAATCATCACAATTAAAAGAATCAAAGACTTAAACTACTTCAGTCTGTGTGCATTGAATTTATTTAATACACGAGTTTCACAATTTGAGTTGAATTACTGAAATAAATTAACTTTTCCACAACATTCTAATTTATTGAGATGCACCTGTATTTCAATTGCATTAAAATTTCCATCCACTTTGATTAAACAGCTTTAATATAAGAAAAAACCAATAAACTTAATGTGATGCATATTTGTCAGTTACACGTAAATGAAACAAGAAAGATTTCTGTGATAGTACAAATAAACTGAATGTGTTTTAAGCACACAATAACCAGGTTTATTCATCAATTTATTATCAATAAATCTAATTTTCTTTTATCTCATACATATTAACTAACTGAATATTGCTTCTTCCACAGCTAGCCATATTTAACCATATTCATACTTTTAAAGGAATAAATGTAATTGTTTTTTAACAATGAACAGATTTATGCTGATTCTAAGCAAGTCAAATAAATGCATTTTGAAAATATGATTATTTAAATAAAATCAAGTAAATGACAATAGTTAGTAATAACATCGTTTTTTTGAGTGCTTTTTAAATCTTACCTGTTTCTTACATGTTTCATTTATGTATGACTGACAAATATGCATCACATAGTTTAGTCAAAAACAAGCTAACAATTTAGGCCTAAATTTTATTTTAATTAGTTATTTTTTGAGTGTTACTTACTCTTATGACACACAAACACTATGCTGTTAATTTCAATAAAACACAAAAGGAGTATTTCTGAAGATTTTTTTTCCATTCAAATGTTGCATGGAAAAGAAGTTTTATATTTTATAGAAAATATCCGCTGCACGCAAACTGCGTACGCTGTTCTGTGTCAGCTGCGCCACAAGGATACACTGTTTTCGTTCAAATCAAAGCGTAAACAAACGTAGAAGACGTATCCATGTGGCGCGGCTGACACAGAACAGCGTATGCAGTTTGCGTCCAGTGGATATTCTCCAAAATGGCGCTACGCTGGCACAGAGGAGACGAATTGTTGAATAAAGTCGGTATTTTTTTTTCTTTGTGTACAAAAAGTATTCTCGTCGCTTCATAACGTTACGGTTGAACCACTGATGGCAGATGGACTTTTCTGACGATGTTTTTTATACTTTTCTGGGCCTTGACAGTGTTAATTGTTTGGCAGTCAATGGGACAATCACAAGCCTCCCGGCTTTCATCCAAAATATCTTAAATTGTGTTCCGAAGACGAACAAGGCTTTTACGGGTTTGGAACGACATGGGGGTAAGTGATTAATGACAAAATTTTCATTTTGGGTGGAGTTACCCTTTAAGTTTAAGACAACTGTTAATGTATCAGTTTCTTTCCCTACACATTTTGCACCTGCCCTCTTTGCTGCGTTGGATTTTTTCTGCATGTGTTTGTGTGAGATCAGAAGTGCACAGCTACACATGTGCAACAACAAGAAAGACCAGTGATCGAGACGTGCTGTTACTGTGATAATGATTTACTCGTACTGCACCTTGCATGGCTTTGTACTGCATTGGAGTGATGTGCTCAAAGCCTGGAGGGGGAACGTCCCAATACTTGCATGCCTTTTTCTTCCTTGTTCGGCGTGGAGAATAGCTGAGAACCCAAAAAAACATCAGTGCCTAGAGAAGATGCTGCAAACTTCAACAGCAGACAACACCGCTTTTATGAGTTTACAGGCAACAAACAACAAAAAACAGCAAGGGTGTAAGAATAAGCAAGTGTTGTTGTGGTTGCGATGGACGATGGCAGGCTGGTGTAGTGTGTTGTCTACAGTCACCTGTGTTTCTTATGATCTCTGGAGCTGCTCCTGTGGTCTCGGCTCTTACGCTCTCGACTGCGGCTGCGCTTTCCTCTGCTGCAACTGCTTCTGTCTTTACTCCAGCTGCGCCGCTTCTTACTGCGACCAGCAGTGCTACTGCGACTCCTTTTCTTGTGCCTCTCCCGCTCTCGCTCTGCATGAATAATGTTACATGCTGAAGTCAACAGCACATTCTAAGCAGAATTCTGCCATTCGTTCAGATGTAGAAAAAAATAACTAGATAGTTCCCTGTGCAAGTCACCAGCACAATCATAGAGGGATGATGGTGGTTACCAGGATGCTGCCATGCAGTTGCTAGGGTGTTCTGAGATGTAGTTAGTGATGGATGGGTGCTTTTACAACAATGTTTTCTCACGCTTCGAATGTTTGTGAATCATTTGTTTTAAACCAGTGGTTCGGAGCACGTATCAGACTGACAAAGTCAAATGATTTAAAGGGATAGTTCACTTTGAAATTAAAATTTGGTATCTATCAGCTTACCCAAGGGCATCCAAGATGTAGGTGTCTTTTTTTCTTCAGTAGATCCAATTTTGATGTTTTTAGGTCAAACCGTTCTAGTCTGTCAGTCATACAATGGCAGGTATAGGTCACTGTCTCTATAAGAGGGAAAAAGAACATGCACAGAGAAATCCAAATTAAACAATTCCCCATCGTAACTACACATTGATGGCCTAAGACACGAAACGAGCGGTTTGTGTGAGAAAACGAACAGTATTTATATCGTTTTTACCTCTTGTACACAACCATGTCCAAGTGATCTGAGTGCGCGCACACATCCGGTGTGTGACGTGTGTGTGCGCGCGCTCTGGCTCACGCTGCATTCACACAGGGCATCGGCGTCAACGCTTGATGGAGGGCGTGTCTGAAGCGTGGTAAAAACGATATAAATACTGTTCGTTTTCTCACACAAACCGCTCGTTTCGTGTCTTAGGCCATCAATGTGTAGTTACGACGGGGAATTGTTTAATTTGGATTTCTCTGTGCATGTTCTTTTTCCCTCTTATAGAGACAGTGACCTATACCTGCCATTATATGACTGACAGACTAGAACGGTTTGACCTAAAAACATCAAAATTGGATCTACTGAAGAAAAAAAGACACCTACATCTTGGATGCCCTTGGGGTAAGCTGATAGATACCAAATTTTAATTTCAAAGTGAACTATCCCTTTAAGTAAACAAGGTTTTGTTACGTCACATCTCTGTGAACCCATGAATCATGCAAATTTACTGAGATCGCCCCTAGTGATGAATCACTGAACCATCAGATATTTGTGTAATTAAAAGAAAGAGTAGGTCCTTTTTGGCCTGATTAACTAAGCTCTACATAAAACAAACAATACAAAATCCACAACTTAACAAAACAACACATATTATACAGACATTTATATTTATTGGTATCAGATGATTTGTTTATTGCATTTGATATAATAAAACATTTGCAATGGGTTTGTAAAAGCTGTTTTTATGCATGTTTTGGTGCATTTACACAGTTTTGACCAGCTGGAGTCACTAGCGTGTGGTGTTTCGAGTGCTTCAAAATAGAGAATCATTTTGCAAAGCAACTGGTTCAATTGATTCGAAGCTTCAAAAAGGTTGGTTTCTCCCATCACTAGTTGTAGTTACTGTAATATGTAGCAATGCTGTTCTGGGTGGCTGCTTACTAAATCAAGCCAAAAAAGTCCCTAAGTATGATACTCTGTTCTCTAGATATGACTTGAGTTCCTAATCGAAGTCTATGAGATTTTTCACTTGTTTTATGCTTTACTTATTTAAACAGTGATTGTTTATAACATTATTATTGGATTGCATTTAATACAGTTGATTTGCATTGATGCCATATGCCAAACCACATGTTGTTGTTTTTTACCTATTTATGAAAGAACTGCACATTGTATCTGTTTTGTGTATACATTTATAAGGCCTACATTCATTATATTTGACTGAATATGCAAAGAGCTCAATATCATGTGCATGTTATTTCAGATGTCATTGTAAACACATTCAGATGTCATTGTGAACATAACATAAACTGTAACACTTGGACAGTTATGAGCACATATCATAACGGGAGGCCATTCCATAAAACGGTGCCTTTTCCATTTCTATAAGGTGACTTTTATCAAAATCTGACTTTGTTTTAGTAAATGTCTTAATAATTTGTATTGCCAAGTCAAGCTAAATTAATAAAAATGACAACTGTGCAATTGTGAGGATGTTGATAGTAAATGTGATTATGTACACAACTGTGGTTCTTCTGCTTGGAAACCTGTGTGAATCTGAGGAGAACTGACCTCATACATCCACTAAAAACATCAGTTGATTACTAGTCATTGAGCAAAAATTGAAAAGTGGGGAAAAATATCCTATTGCATTTGACACACAGATAACACTTGTTACCGATCCAATTACATTCTTATTCGTATTTTAATATGACTTTTCGGGTCACTGTAAAAGCTTTAAATGTGTGCAAATATTGTAAATTAGTTCTGTATAATAATATAGGCAAATAAATGCATTCTTTAATCTTTAATATGTGTGTTCTTATGATTAAATGCATGTGAGTGACAGATGACAACACTGCAAACAGTTTAAATGCTATATATTAAAAATAAATATAAAGTGACTGCAAAATGGCTGTATTAACACAGCAGCCTGGTGACAGTTTGCATTATATATTCATAATTCATCAAAGTCGTTGTTGTTTATGTGCACGAGGGGCATGAAAGACAGCTGTTTGATAGACTGATTTACCTTGTCGATTCTCGTTCAGCTGATTCTCGAACTCCTCGAAGTCAGACATGATCAGACCTGACGGAGCAGGCGGTCATATGAGCAATAATAACTAATAAACACCGCCACTGCACTGATGGTGAACTCTGCAGAGCTTCCGCTTTCTCATCTGATAACGGTGACGCGATGGCACCATGTGAGTTTGTTTAGGAAATCAATCCCGTTTGATACGAGACAAGAACGCTTCTCTCTGCAGGTCTGGCGTGTGGGCGGGTCTAATCACTGTGGGCGTATACTGCGGTTATTCTGATTGGCCGAGACTGCTGTCAGTTACCGTTACAAACGGATACGCGTCTTGCGATTGGTCTACAATTTTGATACTTCCATGCAGGAAAAAACACATAATTATAGCTGTTTAACTACACAAACTGAGATTTCAAAATTAGGTAGAGCATATATCTCATATCTGTTAATGTTTCCATAGCAATAAATCATATAAAATGTTTTCTATAGATTTAGACATCATTTAAACATAAATAAATGTGAGCTAATTATTATTACAGGTTAACACCTTTTATTTAAGCTAAATCTCAGGTTACATATTTGGGCACAATTATAGCCAAAGATAAATGTGAAATTTCAACCCCAAATAGAAAGTTTTTAAAAAGATTTAAGATCAAGAAGACTTGACCTTGAGAGATAGAGCCCATTGAAATCTGCAGGAAAATAGTGGGGTCTTCAGTTATTATCTTTGACTAATAACAGTCTACTTTAAAGATCTGGATTCATTCTGGAATTTCTCAGTAATTGGAACTTTTCCTCTAAAATCTAAATTATGTGATCTTTCCTTTTTGTTGATGTTAACTGATACGGGAAATTCCATAAACAAGCAAAATATTTTGTATACAAAAATATAAGAAACATTTTTTTATATTAAACATTGGTTAGCGAAGAAAAACAAAATCTAGTGCTTTAGATTCAAATGGATTTATTTACAATATTGCAGTATTCTTTATTTCTGGCTAAATTTAATTTTCCAATTACTCGTACAAATACAAGAGGCTGCAAAATCACCAAACCCCTCAGCTGCTTCTATAAACCTCAGGTTGGAATATTTTGTTCCATCTTCAATCATTTAACATAAGAATCTCTTTCCAAAAAACTAGCTTGTTACAATTCTGCATGTTTTATCAGTAACTAATAATGTAAAGGGAGTATAAATCATTGCATTGATATGGGGGGAAAAACATATTTAAGAAGATTAAAAATATATATATATAACAAATACTCGCATGATCAAAGTTGACTGCTAAACTTTTTCTTCTAGTGAATTAAGAGAAGAAAAAAAACGACAATTGATGTGGATTTACTTCCAATTTTTATTTTCAGTAAGAAATTGCTAGTAAATTTCACAATTAATTACAAAGAAACAGCAAGTAACACTGAATTAAAACGTGAAAATCTTAAGTAGAAAGACTGAAATAGTATTTTGTTGTAAAACATACTCCAGTAATCTTTGTTTAATTACAACTAATATTTTACAGTATAATTCATAAAGAGTGGTGAGATGCATACCTTAAACAGAGGAATGTTTTTTTTGGTATGATAAATAATAAAGTCTAGTGATGTGAGCTGTAAAAATGTAGACACATCAGATTTGAGATTTTCTTCCAGTTCTCCACATTAATATTACATCAGCTTTAAGCTTTTGTTTAATATGGGTAATTAATTGGGGCTTGCTCAGTTTATATGAAAGACTCAAGCCATTTAAAGCTTTACTTCCAGAAACTCAACAGCAGTTTCACAGGCTGCTATGTATACAGCATAGGACAGCTTCAGCTGTGTGCTAATAAAAGCACTCAAACCCTGCAGTATTGCCATTTGTGTGTGTGTGCATGTGTTCAGAGCTGTGCAGTGAGCAGACACTAGTGGAGACGATCACAACCACTGATGCCTAATGCTAAAAAACACACGTTTACTTCAGAGGTGCTTCTAGACTCATGTTAGAGGTGAGTGATGAAGATCAATAAATAACAGAGCACTGTCTAGTTGTGTGGACTGTGTCTCATTGTGTAGATTTGTAGTCCTGTGTTCAAAACATGCTATTTCAGTGTTGTTAATACTGACTGAATGTTATTTGTAATTATGTTTTGTTTGTTTGTTTCTTAGTCATTCCTGCATCCATATTTAATAATCCATATTTAGGCTGGGAATCCTTGGCTAATTCTAGGCTGGAATATATTTAGAGCTTTTCTCAAATGGTGTGAACACAGAGCTTCCACGAAGCCATCCTGATAGACTTCAGAGCGTTTCACTTTGTGACTTTACAAACTGGTATTGTTTAATATAATGTATAGACTGTCAAAAATATCTAGGTAACCTAGAAATGTGCTTTTCTAAATAAACTAGTTTTATTGTAAGTCAAACATATTTTTTAATTTGACCGAATCATTACTACATGATTTACCAAGGCAAATGCATTAAGAGTTCAGTTATAATCAGGTCTCATATGATCTGTCCAGTTTTAACAGCTAAACTCAGAATAAGTAAAAACAGAGTTTGAAAGCTGATGTGAAGTCAACTTTATAATGCTTTATAAATGGCTTTAATTCATATTCATGTACATTCTTTTTCCATTGTTTAAGGTCTAACGTTACTGAAACACCATCACCATGGGTATAAGTGACATTATGGTAAGAAACTGTATATTATTTTAAAGCAATTTGAAGTATATTGTTCAAAATTATATGACCCATTTGAAAATTCTGTCATTGTTTACTCTGTTGTTCTAAACTTATGACTTTCTTTCTGTGGAACACCAAATACATAATTCAAGTCAAATGAACTACCTTGATCAGTGGTGTTTCTTGACCTTTTTGGAGCTTTGGAGTCCCTGGTTGTAATACAATTCCATTTTGTGGAAAAGAGTAGGACATTCATTAAAAATGCATTATAGAATTTGAGTTTCACAGAAGAAAGTCATACTGGTTTGGAATGACATTGGGGCGAGCAGATGATACAATCAAGTTCATTTCTGTAAACATTCCATTAAGTAACTTTATTGCATTTGCATTGTTTTTCTGTTTTAATGTTTTATTCAGAGGCTGGATGTGACCTCAGTTTGGCTTGTGCTCTCAGTGGTGGTGGTCGCAGCTGGTGTCTTTTATCTCTACAGTCTGATTCTCAGGCATTTAGCCAAGACAACTGTGAGGAACAAAGTGGTGCTGATTACAGATTCGCTGTCAACACTTGGAAATGGTGCTGCTCTTTCAGAACAACTGGATCATTGCTGTCATGCAGAACCTTTGCAATTCTGTAAACTAAAAATGAATATGCCTGCTATATATTGTAATTTAAGGAATTATAAAAGGGTAAATTAGACCTTTTAGAAATATGATCTTAACTTTAATTATTACAACTTGGCAGGATAAAAATATAGCACAGTCACTAAAGTAAGGTATTGAGAGTTATGAGAGTGTCAGTAATTCTGTTTTTTAATCATCTTTTGAAATATTTTCACAACTATTCCTGTAATTTTATCAAATATATTTTCAGTACTTAGTAGTGTTTGAGCTGTTGTTTCTTCCTGGAGGTCACTTCCTGGAGGATAATGTCGTAAATTTAAAGGGAATTTGCAAAAGACTAACAGAATGGAATCTGATGTTAAAAATAATATATAGGATGCATTTCATTATATCACATTGAGACATACAATGACAGACTGGTCTCCTCTAAAATAAATGATGAACCATGTAGATATGTTTGCAGATGGGTTGCATATTTGTTGTTTAGACTAAGTTGTTTACATTGTGATCATTTTAGAATGTGCAAAACTCTTCCATACTGGAGGAGCCAGACTGATCCTTTGTGGAAGTAACTGGGAAAAGTTGGAGACTCAAGCTGAGAGGCTGATGAGTGAATCAGATCCAACACTTGTGAGTGCAGTAACAATATGACATTGTTTGAAATGTATTTGTTAAGATTTTGGTTGTAATATGTGGGGAGACTTGTTTCAATTCTGTGTAACTTTACCGCTTAGACATTTCCACCCAAACTAGTGGAGCTGGACTTCAGTGACATGGAGAGCGTTCCTGAGGTGATCTCTGAGATCCTGGAGTGTTACGGCTGTCTGGATGTTCTCATCTTTAATAGCAGTATGAAGGTGAAGGCTCCTGTACAGTGTCTGTCCCTCGAGATGGACAGGATCGTCATGGATGTGAACTACTTTGGGCCGATCACGCTGGTTAAGGGTAAAACACCAGAGTATTTCAATCATGACAACTCTCTGAATAGTTTTAGCATGTTCATGGATATGACAATGTTAATGTATTTTTGTTTTGGTGGACTGGATTTGCTATACTGCTGCTGCAGAGCAAGTATTGCTACTTCCTATAAATATACAGACACACTGCTGTGAGCATGTAAGATATGTTCAGTCTCCTAGCAGTTGTAGACAGGTGGATCTGGGGGAGGTGGAGGGTTTCAGAAGGACCAGCTTACAATGAACATTGAACCAGACTACTTAAATGCTGAGTATCTCAGTGGCAGATACAAAATGGGCCAATCAGCTTGTGCCATGTAGTAAATTATGTGATTTCTAGCAGATTGCTTGGAAAAGACCTGTCAGCCTGTGCCATCTGGAGTTTCATGACTGAAATATATATTTATCTTCACAGGTGTTCTCCCATCACTGATCTCCAGAAGAACAGGTCACATTCTTCTAGTCAACAGCATTCAGGGGAAATTAACAGTGCCTTTCCGCGCCACCTGTGAGTGTTTGTGACTAGTTTACCTTTATGTTGCTGAATATAAAAATGTTCATAACACTAATCAACAGTAATGAAAATATCAAAATATCTTGAATATTTAATGTAAGATGTTCTGTATTTCTCAGATGCTGCCTCCAAGCACGCCGTTCAGGCTTTCTTTGACTGTCTGCGGGCTGAGGTTCAGGAATATGGGATAACCATCAGCACCGTCAACCACACCTTCATAAAAACTCCCAGCATGAACTCAGGGGATGAAATCACAGCGAAATCCAAGTGGACATGTGAGTCAACTACACTGATATGTACGGCTGGGTATCGTTCAAAAATTTTCGATTTCGATACTGATACCTTGACTTCGATACCGGTTCCTGAATGATACTTTTTTCGATACCAATTTTATGAAATCAATTTTAACAAGATTGCATTATCTAAAAAAAAACCTTTGGTTTTATTTTTCAGCTTGTTGATGTTTATACAGACTCAAGTCTCATCTCTTGAGCCACTGCACAAAGGAACAAAATGTAACCAACACAATAAATCAGTGCAAATAGTATTAATAAAGCTCAAATAGTCTTCAGTTTACACATCTGTTAGGCTGCATTTACACTAGTGCGTGTTCGTTTTAAAATGCATAGCTCAGACAGAATCATAATTTCTATTCATTTTCCATGATTTACTGATGAGCATTAGCAGCTTCCAGCGCTGTCTGCCTGTGTTCTCTCTTCCACGATCGCTGCTCTGACAATAACATATTTAATTTCAGCAACATTACATGGTCAAAACACTTAATAGATGGCAATCGGAAGTTATTACAAACACTGTCATTGTCTTATGTAGATGCTACAGTGTGCATGAATGGTCACGTAACACGCGCTTTCGGTCGTGTAATGAACAGACATCTGCATATGATTATGATCGGAACTCCAAGCAGCTCCCACACTCTCCATTGGAAATGAATGACTTCCGATCTGTCGCTTGTTGGAGATAGTGGAAAGCCGGCTTGAAACGCAGTGGAAACGACAGTATGACGAGGATCGTTTTCATTTTAAAACAAAAACACACCAGTGTAAATGTAGCCTTACATCTAAGGGGGCTGGGATGCATTCACACTACAGCCTCACGTGGGCCACACGGTGTGCGCCACATCTCTGAGTGTAACCGGTGTAAACAAGTAGGTGTGTTCGACTTGACGCGGAACGATCGGTGTATTACAGTACCACTAGAGCTATAGAGAGCAGACTGCTCTGTACGCTTTCGAATCGCTCTCGCGGATGTCAAACACTGATCGATCTGCGCCGCGCCGCTTCTAGTCAAACACACCTAGTGCTGCAGGCTTATTGGCTCACTGACGTTGATGAGATTAACCCCTTAGGTATCGAAATTTGGTACCGAACGACGAGATGTTTTTCGATACTCGATGGTAATTCGGTCGGTGCCTAAAAAGTATCGAACTCGATACCCAGCCCTACTGATACGATCATAATGCCTTTGCACATGGTTTGTAGATCATAACATCTTATTTATTTGTTCACTAAATTGCCCTAGACTTTCTGTTTGGACACTGGCTGGAAACTGCAGACTTCAAACCCAAGTCCCTTGGTGTGACCCCTAAAGAGATGGCTACTGAGCTCCTGAAGACACTGAGCAGCAAGAAGGAGGAGATTTTGATGGCCCGCTCCATCCCTAAAGCAGCTCTCTATGTCAGATCTCTCTTCCCCAACCTGTTCTTCGCCATCATGGCAGCAGGAGTCAGAAACACTGCAGCTGTGGAGACGCCTGATGACTGAAGGACAATGGGTTTTTACTAGAGCTTATCTACACTGCATACAATTAAAGAATGTGTCACTGTGCTGTAGTGCTCAAATTAGAAGAAAATGATCAAGTCAGTATGACTGTGGATTTGCTGTGACTGCTCTTGTTTGGAGAAAAAGTAACAAACAAACCTGAAATCAATATCTATCTATCTGTCTGTCTATCTAAGTTTATTATTTTATTTACTAGTGTATTTAAAATTCCTAGGTAATATTTAAAAAGGATGAAAGGCTGTAGTTCTGTGGTGTTGGTCAGATGAGACAGATGAATAAACAGCATTACAGCGTCCTCTGCTGTTATTGTTCCGCACTGGATGGATCAAAGGATGGACGATCTAACAGGACTGTTACTATTTGAGGTGGATCACATCTAAACGTGTATAATAAAGACAAACTCACCATGACGAAAAGTGATTATATAAATTTCAATTTCAGCAGGCAACTATTTTTACAGCTACATTATTATTCCAGCCACAATTAATCACAACAATGTATATACAATTACAAATGATTATATATAAATCGTCGGTTTGTTGTTTTACACACATGCACACAGACATTATTTCATACACGACATAGTCGTGAGATGCAAGAAATCTTCAGACACGCCCATAACAACAAAAGACAATACTTTATTGAACCTTTTCTGATAAGAAGCAAGCATTTTTGACGATCGTTTCTGTTCAGTCCACTCGTTTTATCGCGTTTAGGGATGTAACGGTATGAAAATTTCCTATCATGATTATAGTGACCAAAATTATCACGGTTATCAGTATTATCACGGTATTGTTAAAATGTGCTGGAGATGTTCAAAAAGTACCGACACATAAATCACTTCAAGTTTTATATTTAAAAGCCAACAAACAACAAATAAAATTACTTTTTGTTTGCATAATCACTAAAACAATAACATTACCAATGATGTTCGGATTTTAAATGACAACTTGACTGACGACAGTTTATTATCATGTTCAAATACCTCATGGAAATGTTCAAATAAAGCTTTGAAAAAGTTTCATAAAAAAGTAAACCTCACATTTCAGCCTTTAAATAAAGAAAAGGGTTAAGTCAATATGATAATTCATTAATAAATGATTATATGTATTTTATCTGCTCCATAAATAATTCTAGATAACTTATCTGAATTGTTTTAATGTGTAGAATCCACATAAGCTTGTTTTTCATCAACCGGTCAAAATGTACAGCAGGGCATGCAAATTCAGTCCGTTTTTGGCCAGACAGAATCTGCACACAGGCTGAATGTAAATGAAAGTCTCTGTAAATCCACTCTCTGACAGCAGGTGGAGCTTTAAAAAAGCTGAATTACAGCTGTTACCCGTTGTCCATGGACAGAGCAGTATTGCGATTAAAAACACTTCCTTTAGATATTAAATGGAGCGAAGATGAAAACAAAATGCCATCGAATCGTTTCTGAAGACATTCAGAACCTTCAGAGGTACATTCATATAATTAATTCATTCATATATTCATTTGTATAATTCCCTCAGCACTCTTTTAAAGCCTCCCAGCTTTTCCGCCGTGTTTTCACTCAAAACAAAACTACTCTGCTGTGGGCACGTGAGACTGTTACTGAAAACTGTGTTTTACGCAGGACAGTATTTGTTTATCGTGAGTTGTTCAAATCGTGGTAATCGAATACGGTTTTAATGATAATTAAAATATGACATGGTAATATTAACCGTGGATAATTTTATCATGATTTATCGTCAAACCGGTAATCGTTACATCCCTAATCGCATTTAACCACAGCTGTCGTCGGTTTTTTGTCTGGCAGTGGCAGCAGGTATGCGATCAAATTTCTAATTTGAGGCTGTATTACATCGATTCTGGCACCCAACATCACAACATGATATTTTAAGATCCTTATGAAGCCGAATCTACGCTGATTTGAATGGGCTGCCTCCAGTTTTCCCTTTGTTTTGCCTCTAGCTAGCGCTGTGACGTAATTGTGACGTCGGCTCTACATGACCCTAGTTACCTGTGGTTGGCCTAGCCGTGCGTCACTCAGAAAACAACAGGCCAATCAGAAGATAGGTTCATGAATATTAATTAGACAGGCCAAAATCGACCTGTTCTTAGCAGAGCTCATGAGAGAAGAGTTGTAAAAATATATTGAGTTTTTGGTACTTATACCGCAAATATATATTCTTAAGGACATCAAAACCTAAAATAAAACTCCAGAAAGGTGTAAAATATGGGACCTTTAAATGGACAGCATTCCAAATTAAATACCTATGTCATTAATGTTAACCAACAAAATATGTTAAATAAATGTATACTTGTTAAGTAAACCTACTGTATCTGAAAAATGAGTTTAATTTGCATCTCTACCAAAAATGTAAAATTTATTCCAGTTTTTCCCATATTCCCAATTAATGAATTGTATCCCAATTAATGACTATTTTTGTTTGAAGACTACCAAAATAAATGTTGGTAACTGCAGTTTGACAAAGTAATGACTAAAAGTTGACAAAAATGCAATGACTTTTTGTCGACTAAAAGTAGACTACAACTATGAAAGACTAAAATGTGACTAAGACTATTAAGCATTTTCGTCTCAAGATAAAGACTAAGACTAAATCAAAAATGCCTGCCAAAATTAACACTGAATTAAATATAGATGAATCCTTAAAGCTAAAAAGTTATTGGTTCCCTCTTTTTTTATTCTGTTCTTTGATTAACAGACATCACAGAAGCAGGGTTATTAAGTTATTTGGCTGCTATTACTTTAAGAGCTGCCGCTGCTGAACGTGACACAGATCTGACACGCATGCTCGTAGTTTCATCCGAGCTTTAATATAAAATGATATGATGATTTGCAGTTGCAATTGACGAGCACGTGCTACGAGCACAGTATAATGGCTGACAGGACAGGAAAATTAGTTTTACTGACATACGGTCTGACAAAATTTAATCTGATCGCAGATCACTATTGTTCTACTGAAGCTCCCCATCACCTGTACCGTTTTCCATGCTCATTTGACTAGCGCCTGTCGCTGAGGCAAAGTGGAGTTCACGTCTGCGTTAAATATTTTTAACGCTGTTAATCTGAAAATAATAATAATCGCCTGCATTAACGTGCTAATTTTGACAGAACTACTATCAATACAATATATACACATACAGGTACATCTCAGAAAATTAGAATATGGTGAAAAAGTTTATTTTTTCTTGAAACTTATTTCAAAAAGTGAAACTTTCATATATTTTAGATTCATTACATGTAAAGTAAAACACTTATAGAACTTTTTCACCATATTCTAATTTTATGACATGTACCTGTAGACATACCGTTATAGAAGAGCTGGTATCAAAAAATATACCCATTTACCCAACACTGTTTATCTAAACAAGAAATACATAATAGACACTTTAAAAACACTATTATCTTCAGGCCTAAGCAAAACTCACATTTTCATGACGCATTTTTTCCCTTATATTATATATTCTTTGTGTGAGCGTTAACCAATGGCAAGCATACAAGACATTTATGCATAAAAATGCAAAAAAAATGTTTTTAATTTTAATTCTTGTTCATAAAAGTGTACAGAACAGGTACAGATTTAGGTTGACAATTAGGCTGTCATTTCAGCTCTTTAGATTTCTTGGTTTCATCTTCTTTAGCAGGCATCGTCTTGAAAGCAGCATATTTCCCAGCTTCCTGCTCCAGTGTTCTTAGTTTCTTCAGAATGGGTATTTTCTTCAGTATTTCGGTGTGTAACTGAAAGCATTAGTAAGTTATTATAATTAAGTTAATCTGAAGAGATCATCTGAATAAAGCTTTATTTTTCTTGTTTAGTTAGGTAGGGCTGAACAATATGACCTAAAATCAAAATTTTGATTAATTGAAACATTTTACCTCGATTTCGATTATTGAACAATTACTTTATATTATTAGGGCACGAGCACCAATGGTGCGAGGACTCTCTTGGAATTGTTTTGTTTATTATGGCACAAGCCACTAGAGGCACAAGTTCCTATTGTTTTTCTTTTCCCAACTATTTAGGGCTTTATGGGGCCCTCAACATTCTCAAAAACTCTTGAAAATTGGCACACATTTTGGATTCTGCGGTCATTAGGATGCCACAGAGGATGCACGTATACATGTGAAACTCTGCACACATATAGAACTCATCAAGCCTGACAGTTTTCAGGAAGTTGGCTATTCAATGTTTTGTGAAAAGTGCATGCTCTGGAATTTGCTATACTCCTAGGATTTTCGTCTGCTGAGGATGTAAAATTGCCATGGGATTTTTATATCTTGAACGGATTATCATGGTGAAGTGGCAAAATTATGGCGATAAATGAGAAACAGGAAGTGTCTAATAACTTTTGCATATTTAGTCTGATTTTGATAAAACGTCAGAAGTTTGTTCGTTGTATGATCACATAAATGTGACAATTAGGAGTCAAAGTTATCCACTTGTTAAGTGGTGACGTAAGAAACGCTGTTTCCGGGTCCAAGCCTCAACTCGCTTCACTTGAGAATACTACCTCAGCAGCCATTTATGAGCACTGTATATTCATATTAAACATTTAAGCTAAATGTTTTCAAACTTACGGTGTACACTACAGTCTCCATGCTCACAGCGTCCCAAACATAAATCATTTTTATATTTATTTATATTTTCATTGTCTGGCTATCTGGGATTTCTGTATGGAGTTAAAGGTTAGGATTATAAGTTTTTTGGTAGTATTATATCACATTGTGAGTATATATTAGCACCTTTTGCTGTTTTCTCGTGGTATCTGGTAGAGCGTTTGGACGCAGAAGCGGTGACGCATGACGTCAGACTTAACAAGCGGATAATGCCACCAACTGGCAGCAGGAACTGTGTCATTTTCAAAATGCTTTGACATCAGCCTCTTATTTTTACTCTATTTGCTTCAAACTACATCATATTAATGTCAAAACCTGGCAGATGTAAAAGTGTGAAGGGACTCTTGATATTTTAAATATTGTTGCCATGGCAACGTGTCAAGCTTGAATATTCTTTTCAGGTGTTTGGCACTTAATTTTTAGAATTTCCTGAAACTTGATACACAAATCATTATTAAGGATAGTTAGACACTGGCAAAAGCTAAGAAATGGGCATGGAGGAGGAACTTTATAGCGCCACCTTTTGACAACAGTGTGGGAGGGAGGGGTTGGTTTTTCCTACAGTCACCAAACTCTGTACAGAACATAATTTGTTCTCCTCAAGCCAGACAACTTTCTAATTTACAGTCATTAGCTACGACCAACAGGAAGCAAATCAGGCTGTAAATTAATACATACTCCTCCTAGGACAATCATGCAAATCACATCAAATTTTGTCTACACAATGCCAAGATACTGAAAATGCTAGGTTGGAAATGGATTTTGGATATCTTGAACGGTGTTGCCATGGCAATTTATTAAACAGTATTTAACAGTAAATAGATAACAGTAATTTTCTTATATCTTTAAAGTGCATTGTCCAAAGCCTTCAAAACTTTTCATATGGTCATTCTGAGGAAACATGCTTATTTTCATAAATTTGCAATGCTCAGGGCCAACAGAAGATTAAAAACTATCAGACATTTCAGCTGACAGATGAAGGCTGTAATATTAAGGTTGTCCACGAGATGGAGTCATAGGATAAGAAATCTTTTAACCCTAAACTTGTTCATCTCATTCTCCATTCTTTAAAGAGCAGGTCATATGGGTTTTCGAAAAATACCTGTTCTGCAGTTTGTAACCTAGCTATCCTTCAATGTAAACAGTCTGCAAAGTTGTTCAAAAAGTGCATGATAAATAAAGATATTGTCTCTCAAAAGAAAGAGTCAACTCTGAGCCGCCTTAACGAGTCTTCACTTTCGAATATTCAGCCTGTTACCAGTATACGTCACTAGGTAACACATTTGCATAATCCTCACCTGCCTGCGAAATACGAACACAAACACTTCCGCTAGTTAGTGTGTTTGCATTATGTTTCAGTGCCGAAAGATGATGTGAAGAATTAGTTAGTTAAAATTATTTTTTCCCATGATACCACAGCAATACAATGCACACAACATTTTGTTGGTTTACAAACTGTATTGTTTCATCAATTAGTCATGTTAGCACTCGGCTAACGTATCCACCATTATTGTTTTGTAAAGTGTTTACGGTTTAGCAGCTAAACTTTAGCTGTGCATACAATTTGCTTGCATAAGTGATAAACAAAATGTTGTTATGCCATTATTTTAAGAACAGATTGGAGCACTATATTATTGTTTTATGCAAAGGTGCTTTAGTGCTCGCTAACTTGCTCATGTACTCCTCTCTGTACCAATCACAACAGACTTGGCCAGCTGACCAATCAGAGCAGAATAGGCTTATGGAAGGGAGGGGTTTACAGACCTTAAGCTCACTACTGTTTTGAACAAATCCTTTCGAAATCATTGACAAATGACTCTAATATTAAATGTATATTCTGAGAAAAGTACAATGTTTTCTTACCTTAGATGAATTTAAACCTGTTGTAGGGGACTCCAACACAACATTAGGACACTTTAAAAAAAACATACGACCTGCTCTTTAAATAAATGCATAAAATCAGTTGATATGTACTGTACTGTCAGCAGGGCCGTGCAGAGACCTTTGGAGGGGCAGGTGCTCAAAGTATAAAAGGGGCACATGGAGCACGGCTTTTAATAGGGCTGTGCTGCTTGCTGATATGTGTATCGAAATGGATGCTTCTGTATTGATACAGCAGCAAATGCCATGACGCAGGTTTGAAAAAGAAACAGAACAGAAAATACCATTTTAAGTTTAAATGTTAAAGACATTTTTTGCACCTCTTAATTACTCTGGAATGATATTATTATAATTATTGTTGTTGTTGTTATTGAGTTTACAGGGTATGGTGGTTTTGCTGTTGTAAACACTACTGTTGTTGTTGTAGAAAAAAATATTCCTGTCTTATTTAAAATAGAATTCTATTCTAATCCTGTTCTGAATTTATTCATTTTTTGAATGATAATGATTATAAAAACAGGATTGATAAGTTTAATTCGGAGGACGAGAAAATCAGTATAAGGCTGTTTTACCAGTGTTGTGATAATTATTTTTAAGGTACTCTACGCTTTTTAAATAAATACTGTAATAATAATAGTTCAAAGTATGAAAAGTTTTTAGTCAGATAACATTAAAAAGACAAGACACCTCGACTTTTCCCAATTAAACAGCAAGGACGAAAGAGAACAAGCACCTTTGTTTTTATTGCTGTGTGTAGAACTACGTTAGCTGCATTTTTAATATTTAATATTAATTTTAATAAAATGTAAATTCGTCCCCCGCACTTTATTCGAGCTCGAGCAGGTGTTTTCACATAGAGGTTTCTAGATTTAAATCTAGATTTAAATTAAAAGAGACATGACCTGACGTTTTACTCATATCCAAAATGAGGAGATATGAATATCAGGAGAGCTAAACACTCTCGTGCAGTGCATGTTTCATTCATACTCGAAGTCAGAGGGCGCTCTCGCACAGAAACTTTTGACGTGCAGGAAATTCCTAATATGGACAAATGCACCAGTGTTGCCAATTTGGGGATTTTGTTGCCAAATTTAGCTACTTTCTCATTGTTGCTGCGACTTTTATTGATTTTCTGCGACAAGGAGCTATTTTAGCTATATTTAAATAAAAATAGCGATTATTTTTGGAGATTTTTTATTTTTTACTTGGCCACACGCCCGTGACCTCTCACGTTTGCCCTCAATCTTTAGGCGCCTTCGACTTTAAGCTGGGCTGCACAGAATGGTCAGTGTATGACATCAAAGTACTGCGAGAGCCATTTGAAAGCATAGCTCTTATCATTATCATCTCTTATCGCTCTCGCTATACTTTGATGCCATACACTGATCATTCTGCTGCTTAAAGTCGAACGCGCCTAATGAGTCTGCGCAGTGAACACACATCAGTACATCTGCCATTCAGATATGATGACACACACCACCATTTCATTATAAGCATCAAGATGGTGAAGAAAAAATATTACATCAGGGCACCAACTACTCAGTGCATGAACATCTTGTTTTAACCACAGACAAAAGTTATACCACAATTCATGCACAATCATGTCAAACAGATACTGAGAGACACAGTGCATCATCGTGTCATGTGTGCTGAGATGCAGTATTTTGCACTTTGTAGTAATAGAGTGTGTTGACTGAAATAAGTTTGCATGAATAAAGGTTTTGTTTTTGGAGAATCATATTTCTTATCTGTTGTATTTAAGCAGGACAGGGATGCACTTTGGTGACACATGAAACAAATGCCCAACATTATGTGTCTTTTGTGTCTTTACGTCATTTCCGTCTTTACGTCATTTCCATCATGTTTGATGTGCTTGCAGATCACAGGAAGAATTTACTGATTCAAATGTGTCGTGTAGAGTTACAAGTAGGCCAAAGCATTTCCTAATTTCACTTCAGATTTTTTTGTTATAGGCCTACTTCATCTTTTGTTATATTTTTTTATACTGTCATCATTTGTAAAGTAAATATATATAAAGTTACTTTCCTTTACCTTTACCAAGTTTACCTGCATTTACTTTTTTTCATATTTGGTGATTTTTTTGAAAAGTGGAGACTTTTGAGGGTGGTTCTAGAGATTTTCTGAGGGAGGGGTTTGGCAACACTGAAACTCACACGGCTATAGCTGTAGCTGAGCTGAATAAAAAGCAGAATCATTTTTACTGATGAAACGTGAAGACAATAAACACACGATTGCGAAAATATATGGTTTATGTGTGTTTTTCAAGTTATCTTCAGGTAATAAATAAATAAACTATATGAAAAATGCAGTACTGATTGACATATTTAGTATAGAAACTATAAAATATATTTCCTGAATTATTCTGTGATAAAAATGGGAAAAGGGTGTTCGTAGTAGCCTTTATAAACCAATCATAAAATTGTCATTAGGAAAACATTGAACAAAAATATTGTAGCCCCTTGCTGCAGCTAACCTTGCTTCCACAGTCTACACACAGCAATATAAACAACAGCTGTGCATGATCTCTTCACGCCGTTCTCGTCAAATAATAATAATTCAATAATATAAGTTTACAAGCACACCGCTCCGCTGAGAACTCCACTTACCGGCAGCCGCGGACGTTATTGAAGGCATCCTAAAGGTGTCTGAACGTGAGGGATTGTCCCAGATGAGATCGTCAGGTGAAAGGTCATCATGTGGATAATTTAATTTACGGCTAAACTATTATTAATTAATTTTACTAATAGTTAGATTGGGCAGGCCTTCACAAAAGGGCATTTAATAAAATAAAAAAAAATTGCTTTGGGCATCAAGGGGAAAAGGGGCATGTGCTCAAGCACCCACCGCACCCCCCTCTGCACGTGCCTGACTGTCAGTATAGTTTCACATAATTATTTTAGAAATGCTTATAGAGCATTAAAATCATAAAAAAAATCTTATACATCACTAAATGTTTTATATATCCTACCGTCTCACTCACAGGATAATAAATCTTTTAAGCCTGATCCTTTACTGATCAGATCCATTAGCTAGAATGACAAACAAATATATAAAATAAGTTTATACGTACTATACTGGTAATGTAGTTTTATATAATTATTTCACCAATGGTTATAGATCATTAAAATAATTTAAAAAATCTTTATAAAAGTTTTGGTAACACGTACAATAAGGTCTCATTTGTTAACCTTAGCTACAAACGTCCCTAGAAAAAATGGAAATAGGACAAAAAGGCCTCACGCTGCCTCATCCCATGCATCTCATCTCAAAGAAACACCTCCAACCAGTATGTACTTAAAAGGAAAAGATGTCAAACACTTTAAGCGTGCAGAGGGCTGTGCCTCTAGAAAAACACTTTCATAAAACTCAGGATGGCCATCGTAGCGCCAATAATCAGCCAGGACTGATGGAATCAGTTTGACTTGTGGAAAAGTAATACAAGCATGTCCTCAGCCACGTATGAACTACATCATCCTGTCCAAAAAACCCACACCCATACCAGCTCCACGATCTCACAAGTCCTTCATTGCAGATTGCAGTGGACAGGCTGCTAAAGAGACTGATAACTCACGGACAGGCTATGAATGCTCTAAACCTGCAGATGATGAACAGGTTAGTGTTTCCGCCATCTAGGTCTCTGACAGAGGGCAGGGGTGCCCCCTATCGCTCAAGTTCCCCTAGCCATCCTCATTCGCAACATATGACCCGGGCATAACCAGTATGCAGCCCAAAAGGCTACAGTAATTATGCCCCACACCAGCCATGGATGCTTTATCGTTCCCCCTCACCTGTTCCTAGGCTTATAGAATGGCCAGTTTATATCACAAGGCCTCATTACCCATTCAAAGACTTTGTCCCTGATGGCTGTACACCTCCTATTCAGAGGTCCTACACCTCATTTCTCATTTCATTCCTGACTTTACATCAGAGGACCCATGACATTTCGCTCAGCTGAAGATATCTCTTGAGAATTTGCTGCCACACGATTCCACAGAATTCAGATTCTGATATTTGAGGCCCTTCTAATCACAGACTCCTATATTAACACTCATTATACCTATACTTACACCATGCAATCTCTGACTGAGCACTAAGGACAGCCCCACCATCTGGCATTACAGAGAATTGCAGAACTAATGGATAGCCCTCATATTCAGAGTGGAGATACCCAGGCATTCAGATGCAAAAAACCAAGAGAAAGAAACCCCTGGCAGGTCTGTGTACTTTCACTAATGTGACAATAAACAGCACTTTCTTAACCAGTGTAGTAATTTTCCACAGTTAACTAGGGAGTTTAAAAGTTTAACTGGATTAAGATGGACAAGAAATGCTGGAGGTGTGGAAGGAAATATCAGATAGCCCAGTGCAGAATGAAAGCCACATGTACAGTTTGCATGGGAAAGCACCTAACAGCCCTGCATGTTATAAATAGCAGGTCTGCAACAGAAGGATTCTGAACAACAGGAGAGTCAAATGCTATACCTGGATAGTCCAGTAGGTGGCAGCAACGTTCTCCTGAAACTCAGCAAGATGCTGTTACACCATGGCAAATGTACTTTGAAGACCTATGCCATTCTGGACGATGGTTCAGAGAATACCATCTTACTTCACAATGCAGCACAGTAACTCACACTCAGCGGACAGCTAGAGAATCTCTCCTTGAGAACAGTCAGACATATGACACTCAAGTTATCTCAGGTGCAAAGGTGTCCTTCACTCTTTCCCCTGCCTTCCATCCCAATAAGAGATTCAAGATAAGGGGTACATTCACTGCAGAGGATTTAGGTCTGGACCAAAAAGCTGCGCTTGAACACACCGCACAGACTACAGCCGACTGCAAACTAACACGTGTGTTCTGTGTTCTGTAACATAAGAACAGCCTTCTGTCTGTGCCACCTTCATTTACTTACTAGTTTTCATCACGTTTGCTTTAATTCTCGGGCAATGACTTGTTCACTAAACTGAGCATCCACAATTTTCTTTAGCATTTCAAACATATAATCTGTAGGAGCATTGATTTGTTGTTGTTTCTTATTGGTCATTCGCTGTCACAAGGGTACACTGGTGATCACTTCCATTTCCTTTATTTCATGTGGTGGATTGTTTGTTTGTAGGAATGGGCGAGCTTCAGTATGATTTGTATCATGTCTCCATATGTTTAATTTAAAAAATCAAAAGCAAATTAAAATTTTGTAAAAGTTCTCTTTGATGATGACCGACAGCGAACGAGTCGATTCCACTGTCTTGCCTTTATGTGGTGATTGGACGCTGCTTCATAATCAATTAGCATAGCGTTATTATAGGAAAAGGTGGTGGTGATTCCTAAACAATTAACACACATACACACAGAGAAATCAAGCTAAGAGCCTTAAAAAGTTAAACAGTCACAACATTTTAAGACAATGTAGATACACATACCTTTGACCAAATGATGCCTTGTGGTTTTGGGTGTGTGCATTCAGTTTTAATGATTCTTGTTGGAGTTAGAATGAAGTCAACTGTGAGGTCATGACTTTCAATGAGTTCCTTTGGAATGTCCACAACCTAAACACAGAAATCAGGTTAAAAAAAATCATTTGCACGTGAGCCTTAGCTCAGGACATTCTGTTCAGGATTTTCTTAGAGAGCAGAATTCATGTTTCCCTTAATATTGTCCTCATTTGTAAGTCACTTTGGATAAAAGCGTCTGATAAATGTCTGAATGTAAATATAACTATTGCAAGTTACCAGGCCCTTATTGAAAGGTGATTGAAAATCTTATACTTGATGTTATTTTTGTTGTTACTATGTGGTTTGCTCAATGATTGATCTATGTGCTAACAGTGTTGCGGAGTAACTAGTTACATGTAACGGAGTTACGTCATTTAATTACAAAATAATTGTAACTGTAATCAGTTACAGTTACTAAGAAAAATTGTGTAATTAAATTAGTTACTTCTGAAAATGTTAACGATTACAAAGGGGGTTACATTTGAATATTTACACACATCCATATACAGATTTGATTGATTCCTTTCCCAAATTTCACTGACCTAAAATATGAGATACGGCCAGTACCACCGCTCCCTATACACAGAGTAGCCTACACAGTTTGCGTAGGGCACCGACTCCCAGAGGGCTCCATAGCCTCCTCACACACTGGCGAGTAAAATCTGATCATTTTTCAGCCAGTGGCTAATATTAGACATCATTTAGTCGCCCAGGGTGAAGATTTAGTCGCATATACGAGTGATTTACTGGCAATGTGCTAGCACGTTTGTATTTCTTCTTCGCTACTCTAAATAGACACCGCACAATGAGTGTTAGTCAGTCAGTAAAACAAAATGACCATTCATTTTTAAATTATGCGAAAAGCGCATACTGGAGAAGCGTGTGCTGGACGCACGTGCAGATCAGAGGTGCGCTGTAAAGAAACATACAAACAAACCCAGTGTTTATGGTATGCTTTTCAGACTATGCTTAACCTCGGCTTAATTTCAGCTATAAAATTTGAATTATATTATCATTATAATGCGATTTGACTACTTTGATGTCTACACTTTATTAAAAGCTTATTTCAGACTTGAAATTCTGCAAAAACAGTTTGTTTATGATTAAAAAAATACACATTTCAGCATTAGAATAATCAGAAAAATCTGCTAAGTTTTAATTAGTTTACATGGTTATGACAACTAAAAATAACCTGCAGGGAACGTTCCTAGAACATTCTTATTTGGTTCCCCAAAAAAATAACCAACTGGGAACGTTAGGAGAACGTTCTGTGTTTGTTGGGTTTTCCTTATAGGACAAAACATGACCCATGAATGCAAAAACATATTCAGTGTTAAGATTTTTTCTATACAGATATATTCAAGTTGTAGCTATTATTGTATCAATTTTGACATTTAGGTAAGATAAAACAATAACACATGGTCCTAATGTAATACTTAATTTTTTTTCTAAAATAAAAGTAGACTATGTGCAAACAAATTATAATGAGGTGGTTGTTTTGATGAAAAAAACAAGGTGGAAATGTGTTGATGAAAAAAATTAGTGGAAAAAGTAAACATACACATAAGGGACAGAGAGATGTCAGGGAAAATGAAGAGACTAAAAAGGAAAATGGAAGTTCAAGTGATAACCTTGAATTATTTTGCACGGGATTTAAACTTTTTTTATGTGATGATGATGATGGTCATACAAACAATATTTTTGTCCGCGGTTTCAAAATTTGTCTTGGGTTTATGGGATGGCATGGATGAGTGTGAGATTTCCCGGCCTGAAATTTTGTCCCAGTCCACCTCTGCTTACCTGGCAATCATGAACAACGGTGACAACCACAGTGGATTCACACACAGCTCCCATGCTTGCCATCATAGCATATTCCATGTCTGCAAAGCCTTCACCTTTTCCAATTCTGTAGCCTATTGACATTAGATAGCATCATTGCATTACGATAAGATACAATTCTCAAGTTGTTGTAAGATGTAGAGTTACCTTTTTCAGATACAGCCACTGATCCAACTACGACAAGATCCACCTGAACTTTGTCTTCTAAACCGACCGGAACACTCAACTCTTTGATACCCTTGAGCACAAAGAGTTTGTCAGTTGAAACAGATGTAAGGGACAGCAGAAACACAACACATTATATAACATCTGAATATACATGACTTCACCTGAGACGTAGAACAAACACACAGTTCTTTTTTGGTTGCACCTTTTGGTGGAATGATCCTGTTAAGTAACCCAGTTTTTAGCCGAGGTGTTGGAACAAGCAATGTTTTTCTTGCCTGCATTCACACATAAAATATGCCATAGTATTAGTAAATTATTTTTGTTAAATTATACATACAATGCAGAATACCACACAGGTTGATGTGAAATGCAGTTGATAGCAAGCAATATAAACAACATACCTGCAGAGAAGCTAGTCGAACTCCCTCTAGTGGTTTATCAGGAGCTACCTTGACCACAGCGGCATTGGTGAAGATCTCTAAGAGTGGCACCTTGGCACATGCCTCCAGTGCACCCTGAATTGGGGGATAGTACTGGATTAGAGATCACTTCACTGGACTTGCTTCTAAAGTAATAAGAGTGGGGGAACTATGACGTCAGAACCCCGAAGAGTAATTCGCAGCGGGTTCCTTCGAGATTTTCCTATGGGGTTTTATAATGAGGTTTTTCAATTAATCCCCCGGTTTCACAGACAAGGTTTAAACTAGTCCCAGACTAAAATGCATGTTTTGAGCGGTCTCAACTGAAAATATCTTGCTCTAACATATCTTAAAATATGTCAGTGTCATTGTTTTGTGTCAAGATGCACACATAATGTTTTCTTCTAAGGCATTTTTGAAAAAGTTGCTTAAATATCTTAATTTAACTAAGGCCTAGTCCTGGTTTAAGCTTAGCCCCATTTGTGAAACCAGGCCAATGAGTAAAATAAAGCCTGTGGTAAACATATCTGTGAGCCTGTTACAGAGCTGCTTCCTAAACCAACAGTCCACAGAATCCTTATATTACTAATTTCTGTTCAAATATACAAGTTGTTTTATTATTACTCTTTAGGGGGCCTTTGTTGATCTGGATACCTTGAAATTGGGAATTCTGTTGTGCACAGGTCGAGGGAAGCTGGCCAGGTTTTTCACTTCGATGTAGTTCCATACTTTATGGCGTATGTCCCATTTAGTATCCCCTAAATAAAACAACAAATCATCAGTTAAAGACAAATCAGGTAAATTACACAGCTAAATAAATAAATACAAAAAACCTTGATTAATTTTTATGACTGACTCCATTATGCGGAAAAGTTCACAGTTCTTTCCACATTAACAAAATAACGAACAGATCTTTATAAGGTTCTTCTTCTTTCAGTATTTACGGTAGATGCATCAGTGGCGCATTGCTGCCCTCCTCAGTTCATCTGATGAACTCTGATTAATGGATTATGGCTATCCGTGTTGATCATTTCATTTCCTAATTGGAATCATGGGATAACGAGAAGTGAAAAGACGGCTCGTTTATTAGTTTAGTTGTTTAACAAACGGAAAAAATTGATTTCGGCTCGATTTCTCGTCTGTAGTTTACAAATAGTGTGACCTGATTTCTCATGGTTCAATACTGGACACGGACCACGATATGAGAAATTTTATTTCATGATATCTAAATTAAAAAAAAAAATATATATATATATATATATATATATATATATATATATATATATATGCACGCGTGCATGTTTGTGTGTGTGTGTGTGCATATATATATATATACACAGCCATGGCCAAAAATATCGGCACCCTTGGTAAATATGACCAAAGAAGGCTGTGGAAATTAATTTGCATTGTTAATCCTTTTGATCTTTTATTTTAATAAACAACAACCGGATAATAAGAATTTAAAATGGGGGGAAATATCATTATAAAATAAATGTTTTTCTCTAATACACAATGGCCACAATTAACGGCACCCTTTTATTCAATACTTGTTGAAACCTCCATTTGCCAGTTTAACAGCTCTGGGTTTTCTCCTATAATGCCTGATGAGGTTAGAGAACACCTGATAAGAGATCAGAGACCATTCCTTCATCCAGAATCTCTCCAGATCCTTCAGATTCACAGCTTCTTCTCTTCAGTTCACCTCACTCATTCTCTACAGGGTTCAGGTCAGAGGACCTATGATCTAGTTTATTATTTTATTCCTAGTGTATTTAAAATGCATATGTAATATTTAAATATGGTCATGTGTGTATCTAAGGCAGTAATTCAGTGGTGTTAGTCAGATGGTGTTGGTGAGAGGAATAAATATAAGTTTTAGCGCCCTCTGCTGTTATTGTTCCGCACTGTGTGGGGACGTCCCATCATGGCGCGCTACATACTGTCTCAATACTTCATCTGTCGGTTCACTCAAAGATATAACAATAACAACAGTCAGCGACTCAGCAGATACAGTGGAGGTACGAACTTCTCGAATACAAATGTGATACACGACAGACAGAATCAGCGTTTCACAGTTACTCTTGACTGCGGCGGTAAGAGAAAATAATGTGTTCATGTCATTCTGTTGTTGTGTCTCAAAACACAGTGAGCTGCTTATTTAGACAGCATTTCTGACACTCAAAACACATGATTCACAACGCGCTGACCACTAGTTAGTCAGCACTCTAGGTTATTAGACGGACTGTAAGCTCAATTCAGATTCCATGTGATTTTATGTCAACAATAACAACAATAACATTGATATTATTAATGATGTTCCTTGTCATCTGAATCAGGAGCAGTGAGTAGTGCAGTACTGAAGTACACTGTCAGTCATGATCAGCAGCTGGAGCTGATCTCTACAGAGGTCCCTGAATCACACAGGGGTAAAGGTGTAGCAGCTCACCTGGCAAAGGTGAAGCCACTCTTCAGCTTCCTCAGTTCTTCATGTTCTGCTGTTTCCTGTCACTCTGTAACTAATTTCTTGTTTTCCCCCCTTTAGGCTGCTCTGGATTTTGTTGTTGAAGAAAAGTTGACAGCGAGGATCTCCTGTTGGTACATCAGAAAATATGTAGATGAAAACCCACATCTTGGATACAAGGCTTACATTGAAGATAAATAAAGGCAGAATTAAACAATATCTTAACAAATTATTTTACATACGTCTTACCTCCTTTACAACCTGACTCCTTGTAGTCATGTGACAGGATGAACAGAGTAGATGTGAGAGTCTACAAGTACAAAAGAGGTACAAACAAGTAATAATAAGTTTTATTTATATAGCGCCTTTCCAGAGCCCAAGGACACTTTACAATAAACATCAGAAATGTGCGAGTAACATCAAACAATAATACAGAAAGTAATTTGAAAATTGGACATATAGAGTAATATATAGATTACACAACATAATAAACAGAAATCAATTTAAAAAAAGTAGCATTCTGAAAACAAGTGAGTTTTCAGCAGCGATTTAAATTCAGACAGGTTATTGGCAAGAGAGTTCAATAATTTACGATTGAACATATGAATGAATGAATGACTCGATCCATGCAGTAATCCAGTCCTAACAGTGTTGAAATATTAGATGTGCCAGATATTGTATCCAGGTGGTGAAGACAAGAAAAAAGAAACTAAATTACGAAGTCGCTTGCAACTGCTACTTGCACTCTTCGCTGCATGCTACGTCACTTGCAATCCACACAAATGGTGCGTGTTACCATGGAGACAAGACGCTGTGGTGGTTAAACGATTAAAACTAATTTAATATCATAACATACATTTCTCCTCTACGTTTTCTCTTTTTTTGACAGCTTGTGCCATACAGGTCATTGTTAATATGTAAAACTAAAATTATTAATTATTATTAATTATTAATATGTAATAACATAAAAATATGTAAAAAATCGGTGGTTAAACGATTAAAACTAATTTAATATCATAACATACAGGGTTCTGCAAGTCATCTGTAAGAGAAAAAGACAAGACCCACAAATCTGTGGCCACAGAACAGCAGAATATGAACGCAATGCTCTCAATAAGCGCTTTTAAACCTCCCGTAGAAAATCATTATAAATAAAAGAGTAATGTAGCTTAATGGACAACGACAATGATACAAAAAGGGCTGTAGACATTTTATTCTAAATGGGAAAACGCGAAACTTTGCGCGTTGCCTTTATTCTGGGCTCACCTGCTTATTAATTATGTTTTAATAATGAAGAGGAGCATATTTGGTCTAAATAATATCAGTCCGTTATGCCACGTTTTGCGGTATGGGAGGAAAACACTATATACATATACATTATATTAATAAACTGTATATTAAATTTGATCTTTTAGTAACACTATCTTAACACATTAAGCCATATTAAGTGTTTATGATTTTCTACGGGAGGTTTAAAAGCGCTTATTGAGAGCATTGCGTTCATATTCTGCTGTTCTGTGGCCACGGATTTGTGGGTCTTGTCTTTTTCTTCCAGATGACTTGCAGGACCCTGTATGTTATGATATTAAATTAGTTTTAATCGTTTAACCACCACAGCGTCTTGTCTCCATGACAACACGCATGATTTGCGTGGATTGCAAGTGACGTCGCAGGCAGCGAAGAGTGCAAGTAGCAGTTGCAAGCGACTTCGTAATTTAGTTTATTTTTTCTTGTCTTCGCCACCTGGATACTTGTGTAAAATGTTGAGAGGTTCAATTAAAAAAATACTTAATAAATAAAATAAAATAAAAAACAAAAAATACTGCAAGTGACGTCACTTGCGGAAGTGCAGGTGTCTGAGAGTGCAAGTGCATGTCTGCAGCCAGACCCTATTGGAACTGCCGCGAATGAAACCGAAAGTAAAGTAACTTATCTTTCCACTGCTGATGCCGCTCTCTCATGTTGCGATCTTCGATCTTTTAATTGGCTGATGATGAATAAAATGCAGCGCACTGTTGATTTTTTTAACGTGATAGTGCGGTAGGCCTAATTCAAGATTGGATTTATATCCGTTTTTTATGTGGCCAAAAGTAACAAATGAGATGGATTTCCGATCCGTGTACTTTTGCGTCCATTCGTTTTTCGTTTTTTAACCCAGACGAAAAACATGAAAAAAGAACAGTTATTGTATTTTTAAATGCTATGCTGAAAACCAAAATTGAAATTAGAACCGTACACACAAAATTCTTCACGAAAAGGTAAAATATTGACTTCTTTTCAGATTTGTGTTTATGAATTTGTGTACTTTTAATAAACATTTGAAAAATGCACAAATTAATATAGAAAAATGTCGATTTTAACAGGTTTTCTTTGGCCAAATTTAGTAATGCTTCTCCCGCACGTTCAGTTGAGAACTAGAGTTTTTGGAACAATGCAGAGACTTAATAAAAATATGTTTTTTAAAATAGACATAGGCAGAATCCTGGGAACTTTATCATCATGAAATGATATACTGGGATATAATTTTGACAATTTTGTGTGCTATCTGGGTCACGGTATCGGAGGGGACCATGCATGGCATGTAGGCTACCTTACATTTACATTTACATTTACATTTAATCATTTAGCAGACGCTTTTATCCAAAGCGACGTACAAATGAGGAGAACAATAGAAGCAATCAAACCATTGAGAGAGCAACAGTATACAAGTGCCATGACAAGTCTCAGTTAGTCTAGTACAGTACACGTAGCTAGGAATGTTTTTTTTTTTTTTTTTTTTTTTTTTAAATAGAATAGGTAAGTGTTAGTATTATTTAGTCAGGTGCTGGCGAAAAAGATGTGTCTTTAGATGTTTTTTGAAAATGGCTAAAGACTCAGCTGTTCGAATTGAGATCGGGAGGTCATTCCACCAGCTGGGCACAGTCCAGGAAAAGGTCCGTGAGAGTGATTTGGTACCTCTTTGGGATGGCACCACAAGACGTCGTTCACTTGCAGAACGCAAGCTTCTGGAGGGCGCATAAGTATGAACTAGCGAGTTTAGGTATATTGGTGCAGTGCCAGTTGTGGTCTTGTAGGCAAACATCAGTACCTTGAATTTGATGCGAGCGGCTATTGGTAGCCAGTGTAACCTGATGAAGAGAGGGGTAACGTGAGCTTTTTTCGGCTCATTAAAGACCACTCTGGCTGCTGCATTCTGGATCAGTTGCAGAGGCTTGATAGTACATGCGGAAGGCCCGCCAAGAGAGCATTACAATAGTCCAGTCTGGAGAGAACAAGAGCTTGGACAAGGAGTTGTGCAGCTTGCTCTGACAGGAAGGGCCTAATCTTCCTAATGTTGTATAAGGCAAATCTGCAGGACCGGGCCGTTGTAGCAATATGGTCTGTGAAGCTTAACTGATCATCGATCACAACTCCAAGGTTCCTGGCAGTCCTGGAAGGAGTTATGGTTGACGAACCCAGCTGTATAGAGAAGTTGTGGTGAAGTGATGGGTTGGCGGAGAACACGAGCAGTTCTGTCTTAGCAAGATTGAGCTGAAGGTGATGGTCCATCATCCAGCTAGAAATGTCACTCAGACAGGCTGCAATGCGATCAGTTACCGTCGGATCATCTGGTTGGAATGAGAAGTAGAGTTGAGTGTCATCAGCATAGCAGTGGTAGGAAAAGCCATGCTTCTGAATAACCGATCCTAATGACGACATGTAGATGGAGAAGAGAAGTGGTCCAAGCACTGAGCCTTGAGGAACTCCTGTAGCAAGAAGTTGTGACTTTGAAACCTCACCCCTCCAAGACACCCTGAAGGACCTATCTGAGAGGTAAGACTCGAACCACAGGAGGGCGGTTCCTGAGATGCCCATCTTTCTGAGGATGGACATGAGGATCTGGTGGTTAACTGTGTCAAAGGCAGCAGACAGATCCAGCAAGATGAGTACAGAGGATTTGGAAGCTGCCCTTGCCAGTCTCAGGGCCTCTAACCGAGAGTAGGGCAGTCTCAGTTGAGTGGCCACTTCTGAAGCCAGATTGGTTGTTGTCCAGAATGTTGTTCTGTGCAAGAAACAGAGAGAGTTGGTTGAACACAACTCGCTCAAGTGACTTTGCAATGAATGGAAGAAGGGATACCGGTCTGTAGTTTTCTAAAAGTGCTGGATTTAGAGCAGGTTTTTTAAGCAGTGGGCTTACCCGAGCCTGCTTAAATGCTGTGGGAAATGTCCCAGTGTGAAGCGAGGTGTTGATAATGTGAGTAAGCGCAGGTATGACCGAAGAAGAAATGGCTTGAAGGAGGTGAGTGGGGATAGGATCTAGCGGACAAGTAGTGGGATGATTGGAAAGGATGAGTTTGGAAACCTCCGTCTCCGAGAGAGGAGAAAAGGAGGTGAGAGATTGTGTATTTGTCGTTATGAAGTTATTATTAGTTTGTGGTGTGAGGAATTGGTCACTGATGGTTTTTGTTTTATTTGTGAAGAAAGTTGCAAAGTCATCAGCTGTAAGAGTTGATGAAGGAGGAGGGGGAGGAGGACAGAGAAGAGAAGAGAACATTTTGAAGAGTGCGCGAGAGTCGGAACAGTTGTTAATTTTGTTGTGGTAGTATGTCATTTTAGCAGTGGAGACATTTGCAGAGAAGGAAGAGAGGTGTGACTGATACACACTTAGATCGGTAGAGTTTTTGGATTTGTGCCATTTCCTCTCTGCAGCCCTTAGTTTAGCACGATGTTCACGGAGAACATCGGACAACCAGGGGGCAGAGGGGGTAGCGCGTGCTGGTCTGGATGAAAGGGGCAAAAGTTGTCTAAGCAAGATGTTAGAGTGAAGCAAAGAGTGTCAGTAGCACTGTTTGTGTCGAGTGCTGAAAACTGAGAGGGTGAAGGTAGTGCGGATGAAACCATTGAGGATAGGCGAGAGGGAGAGAGCGAGCGTAGGTTACGTCGAAAGGTGACCTGCGAAGGAGCGTGTGCTATGTCAGGAGATAGTGTGAGGTTAGAAGTGATGAGGAAGTGGTCTGAGGTGTGCAGTGGAGTTACTAATGTGTTGTTGTTAGTGGAGCAGTAGCGTGTGAAGATGAGGTCCAGTCGGTTACCTGATTTGTGAGTAGCCGTAGTAGACACTCGTTTGAGGTCAAATGAAGTGAGAAGAGTGTTGAAGTCAGTAGCCTGGGGTTTTTCTAGGTGGATGTTGAAGTCACCGAGCAGTACCAGAGGAGTACCATCTTCAGGAAAGTTTGACAGTAACACATCCAACTCCTCCAGGAAGTCACCCAGTTGACCTGGGGGACGATACACAACTACAACGTGGATTTTAGCAGGGTGGGTAATAGTAATAACATGAGATTCAAATGAACTGTTGCCTGTAGGAGATGGTAGAAGATCAAATTTCCATTCATTTGAAATAAGGAGACCAGTGCCTCCACCCCTCCCAGTCGTGCGAGGGGTGTGGGAAAAAGTGAAACTAGTGGAGAGAGCTGCAGGAGTGGCAGTGTCCTCAGGTTTGATCCAAGTCTCAGTTAGGGCCATGAGGTTGAGACCGGAATGGGTAGCAATAGAAGGAATGAAATCTGCTTTGTTTACAGCAGACTGGCAGTTCCAAAGACCAATTGGAACCGAGAGTAAAGTAGTAGAGGACAGAGGGACCGTTCGTAGATTATTAGGATTGGCCTGCCTCCAACGTACAGTGCGTGCTCTCCGAGTGTTAGTAGTAATAGTACAGATTTTTAAGCACATAGTGAATACAATTGACTAAACAGTTAGATGAGTACAAGTTAGACAAAAAGTAAAGAAAGGGGAGAAAGCAATACTCAAGTGCCTTGTCGGTGTCCTTGCTCGGTGGAGTCGTGCAAGGTAGAGTCGATCGTCTTTACACTCGTCGGTCTTCACACGAGAGCTGCCGCGACCGCTGCCGCGGTGCACAAACCAGTTTTATGCTTGCCTAATTACTAGTCCCTGAAGTCAGCTGACCACGCCTTTCTACTTAGCAAACCGAAACTGGGAACTCCCGCGATAAGCACGAGAACAAACGCGACTTGCGAACGCATTTACCAGGTAAAACACAGGATGCAAAAACAATGTATCCTAGCAACGACAACTGAGCATTAATCTAATGAGAAAACAAGACAAAACACTTACAAACTGCTGTTCTCTTCTGCTGTTCGAATGCTTCTTCTAACAAGTGTCACTGAGTCAGGTAAATAAGTACTTTTCTCTGGCTTAGACCACGCCTTTCTACTTAGCAAACCGAAACTGGGAACTCCCGCGATAAGCACGAGAACAAACGCGACTTGCGAACGCGTTTACCAGGTAAAACACAGGATGCAAAAACAATGTATCCTAGCAACGACAACTGAGCATTAATCTAATGAGAAAACAAGACAAAACACTTACAAACTGCTGTTCTCTTCTGCTGTTCGAATGCTTCTTCAGTAACACTACCTTAACACTACCTTACATCGTGTTAGAGCGCTGCTACACGGTTTAATATATGGGGTAAATATAGAAATATATAAAGTTGTAATCTGATACAGGCAGGCCGGTTCCTGAATCACTAAGGGTGCTTCTGAAATCAGTGACGGTACTCTAGCCTTAATATAGGCTACATGTTGACATATGTTTGCCCTGTTAATTAATGGCGCATTTAGATGTGACTCCCGAAACATTGCAGCGTGCAGCTGTCACTGGTCCAACAGCATCATGAAAAACAAAACTTATTCAAATTCTGAATGGATTAGCCAAGAAAGCGCTCCCTATAATAATTATAAAACTGTCATTCATTTCAGCTTATCGAGATCTCACAAAAATACGTTATAATCAATGAAGGTCTACACTGCACAATGAATCTCTTATTTACGTACACTTTGTTTGTTATAATGAGAGACTCCTGGGGCCTGTTTCATAAAACAAGTTTACCAAATAAACCAAGCTTATTTCAGTTAGTTATTTTGAACCAAATCAGCTGAAAACAAGTCAGACTAACTGAAACTTGTTTTAAGAAACAGGACCCCGATTGTGCAGCACTTAGCAAAACTGTGTCTTGGAATTGATTCTAACTTAAGCATGGCCGACTGACTGACTGACTGACAACAGAAAATGTCAGTCATCCTATTTCTAGCTTTAACCAAAGGCCCTTTGCTTTAACTGACCTTCTCTTGCTTTTTCGTTTCATTCCCTCTAGCACTCCCGTAGAACTTGCCCAGGATACAGTTATTTGCAAAGAAATATGTAATGAGTATTTCATACATGTTTTTAGGCGTGAAAAATTATTAAGATCATAAAAATATCGAAGCTAAAGGTTTTCATAAAGCAGCTATGGTAGTAGCGCGAGAGGGCACTATAGTAGAGACGCTAAAAAAGGTAGAAATTAAACTTAGCATTTAGCCTATATACATTAAAAAACAAACTTCATATCATTTTTATGATTTTTAATGAAATCGGAATTTTGAATAATGAAAATATGTTTGTGCCTGCTTATTCTATTCATCACTGTTTGAACCATTAAAGAAGAAACCGCATTTTCGGTATTTCATTTCTGGGTTAAAAAACGAAAAATGAATGGACGCAAAAGAACACGGACCACATAAAGTGACCAGGTGTAAACAAGCCCTAACTGTCTTTCCTCTCCCTCTCTCAAAATCAACTGACATGATAGTAAAAGGTCATTAGACTGAATCCATGGCGCATTCGGAGATTTTTATTTTTAACGGAATTACGGTGTTGTGAATTGTGCTTAAAAAAAAAAAAGTATCTTTATCTTCTCTGACAAGCGTTCCGCGGATGCAACTAACATAAAACACACTTTCAATAAAATAAAAAGATTTAACCTTAATAATAATAATAAAATATTTAGCCTTAATAATTCACAGTAGCCTAATTTCAGGTTATTTATATGACAGTGAAACCAGCCACAAAGCAATTTGTTAGCCAGCTGCTAATTTTATTCAGATGTATGGTAGAAAATTAGACTACTAGCTAAATATAAACTTTTTAATGCTACTTTTAAATGCTTTTTCAATATTGATATAATTATAATTGTGAGGTCTAGCAAAGAAGGATCATATCTTACAAAAATATGAAAGACAGTTTTGTTATATTCCCTGACAGTGCCTGTTTTTTCTATCATGAATAAAATATATATATATATATAAAAATCACAAACTGTTTCTTTGCATTTATTTTAGTAATGGTCAGTATTGGGTTCGCAGATTACGTGGGGAGGGTACTTTTTACAGTGTGTGTGGATGACCGTCAGTCACCACCGAAGACCTTTTTTGACCCAGGAAAAACCCTGACTTGGGATGGATAAAAATGTTTTCTTGTAGGCCTATTTTATGTACTTTATGTAATTTATTCATGATAAACTTCATTCCAATGCTGTCTACATCGCGCGCAATACAGTCAGGTAGCCTAGGCCTATGGTTAAAATAATTTAATGTAATAATTTCTAATAATTAATATAATAATATCTTAATTCAAAATTAAACATAAATAAATCCATCTCTGATAATCCCAGGTTGCTATGGTCACTCAGGTTTGTTTACGCATTAAACTAGTGGCCACGAGAAAAATATAGCATCTCGAGGCAGAGTCCTGCACGGGTCCTGTTTGATACCCGCACCCGCAGTAATTGACAAAACACTCAACCTGTTATCCGACCCGAAGCACGCCCGCATTAAATCTCCTACATGTGGTAGACAAAACTAATTTATTAAAAACTTTTATTCAAATTGTGAATAGCAGGAAAGTAGGCGGTTTCACTGGCGGTGTGCAAGCGGTGCTCGTGCACTCATCCTGCCGCTTCCACGGCTCTTCACTGCAGGCGCCGCCAGAGAGAGAGAGAGACTTCGTAGAGAGAGGACATGGACAACATGAGCTCCTGAACCTTTTAGAGTTTCTTGCTTCGAATATGAGGTAAACCAAAGATAAAAACACAAAATTAACAAAAAATGTGCTAGTGAACACTAGTTCACTCAAAAAAAGAAAGTTTTTTAAAAAGAAATTAGGAGAAAATCTTATGAAAACAAGGAAAGCTTTTGGAACCTAAACAAAAGGACACTGAACTGGACCCTACAACAAGGCTTCAGAAGGAAACACCAACACAGCACACTACTGGAAAAGAACCAATCAATAGGCCCTCAACAATCCATTTGGTGGAGGTAAGACAACAAGTGCTCTAATTCAACTAAAATAAATGTTATAATCAACTTGTCAAGAGAGATTTAACTAAAAACTGGATTTTTATAAACTTTGCAAACAAACTTGAGCAAAAGTTTCCTGGCATACTACAGCTGTAGAACTGCATAGCAAACTTAAAATAACAAAAGAGGGCCGTTGTCATTCACACCTTCTGATTGGATTAACTGAGCCATCACTATCAATACCAAAGACCTGTAAACGACATCACCATGGCAACACCAGCAATGGGGACTGGAGCTCACACCTTTTCCTACCCCCCAGAAATCCAGTCTGAGAAGAGCAGACAAATCACAAGCTCAAAATAAAGAAGGAAAACCCAGAGACACTGTTTAAGGATAGTTCAAACAGCAAGGGCAAAGCCATCACCACAAACCTGCTCTTCTACACAGAACGCCCAACTGCATGGCACACAGCTTCCTGCACACTGTTCCCATACCACACCAAACATGGAATCTGTAGAGGCAGACAACTGTGCATTTATGAGGACTCAGACAAAGACCCAGAGAACAGACACCTGACAATAAACCTTTATCAAAATGGAACTGTAATGGTACAGGGAAACAATGCTGCCCTCACAAACTTTGAGCAGACCACTGCTTAAAAGAAATGGTGGAAAGAGATGAAGTAAACACACAAACACAGTAGCAGTCATGGTCCAGTCATGGCCAGAAGAGCCCTCAACCCATAACAACACAAAGAACAAGACCACTCCAGAAACCACAGAGAGAACATCAGCATCCCCCCAAGCACAGGATTACACAACACAGTTATTCAGCTACAAACACAGCTTAGCACTGCTTGAAATGGAAATAGTGGAGCTGAGTGAGCAAGTCCACGCCCTGACCACTATAGACACCGAACAACTCAGAGAACAGCTGGACCAGATAAGAAACCAGCTGAAAATGTCCATCCAAGAACTTAAGGGAGAAATGGACACTCTGCATCAAGACAGGGAAATGCTAAAAAAAGACAGCAAAGAACTTAAACGGATTATGGGGAAGGAACTTTCAGAAATGAAAGACTACATGGGGAGGGAGCTCTCAAGCTTCAAAGTTGAGCTACAACAAAGGGACAGACAGATAGAGACCCTATCAACACAGATGAGGTGTCTCTCTAACTTACCTGCAAATGCCCCAAAAGTCCCCCCACCCTCACCGACACCTACACAACCAAACCCCAGCAGCACATCTCCGGCATCCACCGAACCATCACAGCCCAGCAACAGCCAAAGGGAAGCAGAAACACCTGCAACCCCAGAAACCCAGAACCCCCTCAGAAAAACACACTACAAACAGCTACAACCCAGCTGAGAAACAGCCAGTGAAAACAGAGGCTGACATTGCCATGACCTCATGGACTCCAATGGAAAGTTCCTACAAGGAGAAAAACTGTTTCCAGGCCGTAAAACAACAAAACTCTGGTGCCAAAAAAGGAGATGCCCCCAACGGAGATGCCCTCAGAATACTTTCTGACTCCAGCTTTGGCACACCCTCACACATCATCATCCACACAAGCACTAACGACCTGAGAAGGGAACAGGAGAGAGTTGGGCAGCTGATCTGCAGAGTAGCAGAAAAGGCAACAGAGATCTACCCCAACACCAAGATCACCATATCTACCCTCCTACCCCGCAGAGACACCCTTCACCCAGACACCATCCAGAGAGTCAACGCTGACATCTCCAAAGGATGTGCTCGCCTGTCCAATGTGCACCTGGCTCATCACCCCTCCATCACAATCAGAGACCTGTACGACCATGTACACATAAGGAAGGACAAAGTCAATGTGTTTGCAAAAAACACTGAAAGACACAGCATGGGGCAGACAAACCACCTATACACCCCTTAAAACAACACACTTGCCAACCCACAGAACACAAATCCGGACACCCAGCAGAAACACACAGTCTCATCACAGAGAACGACCCCTGCTGGCTGCACAATACGGGGGACCCCCACACCATGCCAAATTCCCCATCAGAACACCCATGCACCAACGCTACACCACACCACAGACCTACACCAGTCCATCAGCAGAACCCCCAGTCTGCACCAGATGATCATCCAAGACACCCCCGACCACAAAAACATCACTCCAGGCAGAGGAGCAACACTAGGATGGGCCCATCACCAGCAGCATCCAGCCTCCCACCCGCCCATGCACCCTCAGCTGATAACACACTGATCTCAGCACCACTCCCACACTCCAGGAGCTACGCTCAGGCCCTGAAAGGACCAGCAAAAACACTGGAGATGAGCGAGATCAGACAGCTGCTGAACTACATCAGTGCCCAGCTGACAGCATGAGGGTCCACACAGCATACAAACATCTGCCTAACAATGAGAAGAAAAAATATATATTTTTATTTTCTTCAATATATTATATTACATTAGAAAAGGATTACCTCTATTTTTGAAAACAAGAACTCTATACCTTGAACTCTTGAAATGACTCTCTCAATATCAATGTGGAATATTCAAGGCTTGAACTCAACAGCATTTGGGCTAAAGAGTTTAAACACAGAATTCCAGAAGAGCATCAAGGAGATGGACATTATAATTCTACAGGAGACATGGAGCAGGGCAGACGCAATCACCCACTGCCCACCCAACTACAGAGAAATCATCCTACCATCACAAAAACTCAACACAGTCCGACAGGGAAGAGACTCAGGAGGAGTAATAATCTGGTACAAATCAAAATTCCACAACCACATCAACACAGTAAAGCAAGGCAAATACTACACCTGGCTTAAAATCCACAAGGAACTGCTCTCATCCAGAAAAGATACATTCCTGTGTGCTATATACATCCCGCCATCAGAGTCCCCCTACTACAGCGAAGACACGTTCTCCACATTAGAGGAAGAGACGAGCCACTTCCAGGCCCAGGGAAACGTGCTCATCTGCGGGGACCTGAACGCAAGAACAGGACTACAGCCGGACTTCACCGACACACAAGGGAGCAAATACATCAACAACAAACTGACTGTTATTAATAACACATTCTCCCATATCCACAGAAATAACCATGATCATACAGTAAACAAGAATGGGAAAGACCTCCTGCAGCTCTGTCGAAGCCTGGGTCTGTATATCATCAACGGTAGGTTACGAGGGGACACTTTAGGGAGATTCACATTTTGCTCACCTCTTGGGAATAGCACAGTTGATTATATGATAACAGACATAGATCCTTCATCTCTCAGATCATTCACTGTCAGAGAACTGACCCCTCTGTCTGATCACAGTCAAATCACTGCGTATCTCAAAAAGACTGAAAATAACATTAACACAAAGCCCAGTAAGCTGTACAACATCAGAAACCCATACAGATGGGCTGAAAACAGTGCTGAAGAATATCAGAAAGCACTTAGCAGCCAAAAAATACAAGCGCTGATAGATAACTTCCTAAATAACACCTATAGTCACACTAATGAAGGGGTCAATCTGGCTGTCAAAGATATAAATTACATATTTGAAAAATCAGCAAAACAATCCAAATTGAAAACAAAAAATGGAAAAAATCAAATACTCAAAAATGACAAAAATTGGTTTGATCAGAACTGTCAAACTATTCGCAAAAAGCTGAGAACATTGTCAAATCAGAAACATAACGATCCAAATAATGCAGAGATCCGTCTTCTTTACTGCGAAACACTAAAACAATACAAACACACACTCAGAACCAAAAAAGCACAATACACCCAAAAACAACTGACAATAATCGAGAAGTCCGTGAACACAAACCAATTTTGGGATAATTGGAACAATCTGAAAAAAACTGATCATGAAGAATTGCCAATACAAAATGGAGAAATATGGGAAAGTCATTTCCAAACATTGTTTAATAAAGTACAAACAGACACAAACTGTAAGCAAAACCAAACAATCAACCAATTAGAAAAACTAGAATTAACAATCAAAGATAACCAAAACCCATTAGATTTCCCAATAACTGATAAAGAACTTACAGAAAAAATCAAAAACCTCCAACTCAAAAAAGCATCAGGACCTGATGGGATATTAAATGAAATGATAAAACACACAAGCAGCAAGCTCCAATTAGCCGTTCTAAAACTATTCAATGTGATCCTGAGTGTAGGTTACTTCCCCGACATCTGGAATCAAGGCTTGATAACACCAATCTTTAAAAACGGAGATAAATTTGATCCTAACAACTACAGAGGAATCTGTGTGAGCAGCAACCTGGGAAAGTTATTCAGTAGCATAATAAACGCTCGACTATTAGACTTCATCACCACACACAATGTACTGAGCAGAAGTCAAATCGGATTCTTACCAAATTACCGTACATCTGATCACATCTCTATACACTACATACTCTAATTGAAAAACACGTTAACCAAGATAAAGGTAAAATATATGCATGCTTTATTGACTTTAAAAAAGCTTTTGACTCAATTTGGCACCAAGGACTATTCTACAAACTTATTGAAAGTGGAATAGGAGGTAAAACCTATGACCTCATCAAATCAATGTACACTGAAAGTAAATGTGGCGTAAAAATCAACACCAAACGTACAAGGTATCTTTCCCAGGAGCGTGGAGTGAGACAGGGCTGCTGCTTAAGCCCAACATTATTTAACATCTATATAAATGAACTGGCGCTCAGTCTGGAGCGATCTGCAGCTCCTGGTCTCACTCTACACGACTCAGAGATCAAATGCCTGCTGTATGCAGATGACCTGGTTCTGCTGTCTCCCACTCAACATGGTCTACAGCAGAACCTGGACCTGCTGGAGCAATACTGCCAGACCTGGGCCCTGACAGTCAACCTGAAGAAAACCAACATTATGATCTTTCAGAAGAGACCCAGATCCCAAGGAACACAACACACATTTTCATTAGGCACGAACCAGATAGCACACACATCACACTACAACTACCTGGGTTTGAAAATCACATCCACTGGAAACTTTAATCATGCTGTGAATGAACTGAGAGATAAAGCACGCAGGGCCTTCTACGCCATAAAACGGCAATGTCCTATAGAAATCCCTATTAGAATTTGGCTGAAAATATTAGAATCAGTAATTGAGCCCATTGCACTATATGGCAGTGAGGTGTGGGGTCCGCTGACAAACCAAGTCAAGATCTCACTAAATGGGAAAAACACCCGATTGAGACCCTGCATGCAGAACTCTGTAAAAATATACTACACGTGCACCGGCACACAACAAATAACGCATGCAGGGCAGAATTAGGCAAATATCCTCTAATCATAAAGATACAAAAAAGGGCTATTAAATTCTGGAAACATCTGAAGCTCAGTGACCCCCAATCATACCATTATAAAGCCCTGCAATACCAAGAGATGAGCAAAGAAAGCAAGCCCTTCCTCCATCTGATCCAGAGCTTCAGTCCTGATGCTTCACTAACATCTACTGATGCTCTGACTCACAACATCAGAACCAATCAGATCACTGCACAAATCAAACAGAGTTACATCACTCATTGGCAAACCCAAACTCAACAACAGAGTAAAATGCAATGCTATCTGTCCCTAAAGAGAGAGTACAGTATGGCAGAGTATCTGTACACAGTGTCAGATAAGAAACTGAGAAGCACGTTGACCAGATACAGACTCAGCGGACACAAGCTGATGATAGAGACGGGCAGACACAGACAAACATGGCTGCCCCCGAGCAGAGATTGTGTTCACACTGTGATCTGAATCAGATGGAAACAGAACTGCACTTCCTAACAGAATGCTCCAAATACACAGATATACGGACAGTGTTCTACAACAAAATACAGCAGATCCATCCCACATTTCAAACTCTTCCAGACCAGGAGAAACTAGCGTATCTGCTCGGAGAACACAAGACCTGCTGTGTGTTTGCTGCTCAATATGTGTCTCTCTGTCACCACAGAAGAGAAGACACTCCACCTGCCCTGAGCTGATGCTCCCAGCACATCTAGATTATATTAAACCATATTACTCTGTTATATTACTTACATGTACATTTTGCTTCTGTAAATCTAATCCCTTATTTTTATTTTTTTCTAGTTTATATACTTGCATACATTAGTAATTCATTTTGCACTACTTGCTTAATACTTTTATATATTATTATTATTATTACAATTATTATTCTTTTTCTTTCTGTTAATACATATATGCACTATTTGTGAGCAGCCCAGCTGCAATTGCTTTGGCAATACAAATGTATAGTTTTTGTCATGCCAATAAAGCACACTTAAATTGAAAAATTGAAATTGATAAAAAAAATTATAATAATCTTTTTCTCGGCTTTAACCAATTACCGGGCAGATTATGAACAACCAATAGAACATTTCACTGAGCTCATTTAGGTAGGCCTAGTGTTGAAAACATGATGAAGATCATTTAAAATGTAATAGAATATCCATTGGATGATCAATCAAAAATATTTTACAGAGATATAAATAAAGAAAAAAAATCCAGAGCATGCGTATACGAGTTGATTTGCCAGGTAAAAATTAATTTTTTACACGAAACGAGCGGTTTGTGTGAGAAAACGAACAGTATTTATATTGTTTTTTACCTCTTGTACACAACCATGTCCAAGTGATCTGAGTGCGCGCACGCATCCGGTGTGTGCGCGCGCTCTGGCTTAAGTCTTTGGAAAAAAAATTCAACGTTGTCTGCTGATATATCAAAATCGTCTTCCATTGCGATGTCCTGTACTTCTAAATATGTTTAGATCTTCACAGTGAAAGGTAACACTTCAGAAATCTCTGTGTAAACAATGAGTGACCTATATGCGTGAGAGATCACTTCCGGTGCTTGTGCAGACTAAGCCAGAGCGCGCGCGCGCACACACGTCACACACCGGATGCGTGCACGCACTCAGATCACTTGGACATGGTTGTGTAAAAGAGGTAAAAAACAATATAAATACTGTTTCGTGTCTTAGGCCATCAATGTGTAGTTACGATGGGGAATTGTTTAATTTGGATTTCTCTGTGCATGTTCTTTTTCCCTCTTATAGAGACAGTGACCTATACCTGCCATTATAGGACTGACAGACTAGAACGGTTTGACCTAAAAATATCAAAATTGGATCTACTGAAGAAAAAAAGACACCTACATCTTGGATGCCCTTGGGGTAAGCTGATAGATACCAAATTTTAATTTCAAAGTGAACTATCCCTTTAACGTCAGAATCATCATCGGTGATTGTTGTAAGATGCCGTCTTTACTGTTGCTAATTTGCGGGACATGTTTGCTAATAAAACGTAGAAAGTACAATCCGCGCGAGAGACGCTGTTCCCCAGGCTGAAATGTTGGACATGAAATGTGCGCACACACCGGATGCTACCATGCTTCAGACACGCCCTCCGTCAAGCGTTGACGCCGACGCCCCGTGTGCATGCAGCGTGAGCCAGAGCGCGAGCACACACGTCACACACCGGATGTGTGTGCGCACTCAGATCACTTGGACGTGGTTGTGTACAAGAGGTAAAAACGATATAAATACTGTTCGTTTTCTCACACAAACCGCTCGTTTCGTGTCTTAGGCCATCAATGTGTAGTTACGATGGGGAATTGTTTAATTTGGATTTCTCTGTGCATGTTCTTTTTCCTCTTATAGAGACAGTGACTATACCTGCCATTGTATGACTGACAGACTAGAACGGTTTGACCTAAAAACATCAAAATTGGATCTACTGAAGAAAAAAAGACACCTACATCTTGGATGCCCTTGGGGTAAGCTGATAGATACCAAATTTTAATTTCAAAGTGAACTATCCCTTTAAGAAAGGTAGCATCCTGAAAACAAGTGAGTTTTAAGCAGTGATTTAAATTCAGACAGAGTGATCTGGGAAGAGAGTTCAATAATTTACGATTGAACATACGGATGAATGAATGACTTAATCCATGCAGTAATCCTAACAGTGTTGAAATATTAGATGTGCCAGATATTTTATTCTAAACTTGTCTGCCATCCAGACTTGTTAACTTCCCCGTCTATTAAAATAGATTCATCTATCAAATAAGCATCTCAGTGCCTAGTAACTACTCTATTGCTTAGCAACACCCTAGCAACCACAGAAGGTCATGTTGTTACTAGTGTCTTTTTTATTTAAAAGGCCTACTGAATGTAATTCATGGGTGTTATTCAGTGATTCCATGTGTCTTGAATATTAGGATAATTAAGTGAGATCTCTCTGCTGGAATTATTATTATTGAACTCACTGTTTTCATCTGAAACACAGCAAGATTATCGTGTTCCAAATCACAATGTTCTACTTTTCGAAAAGCCATGAGTAAAATAGACTTTTTTTTATATTTAAAAAATGTAATTTCACAGTTTAAATTCACATAATTGCATGAGTACGTCGCAAATATCAGGTGTCTCACATTGCTCTAATTCACTCTTGTCAATTTATCTATCAGTTAAAAGTGATTTATTTAGATTTTTACTTTTGAGATGAATAAATACTGTGATTGTTATTATTGGTCATTTGTAACTTTTATTATTTATTAATTTACACCTGCTGTAGCAAGGGCATAGCTGTCATCACGTTCGGTCGATAGTGCGGCGCTGAATGAAGCGGAAGTCACGTGACTCAGAGTGAAACCGAAAGCGATCGCATCCGAAGACTAGATCGAAGTTGATTCGAAATCAACGATGTCTTCACAGGTTACAGTAAGTTCGTTAAAACGTTTCATAGGGCTGTAATATCAATAAGGACCTTTTGCGTCTAAACAGACCGTTTGTTGAACTCAAACACGTTAAAGATTATTCTCGTTTATTCTCAGAGGCGGCTGGTGAAAAAAATTGAGGTGGGGCTGTGGCACACTGGCACAGCAAACAATTTCACAATAACAATTCTTAACAATAAATCAAAGCAATATGATTTATTGCAATGCAGACAAAGTTAAAGAACATCTGGTTACCTGTTTATTCATTAAATCATCTCTGATCAGTTATTTTACCAGTCTCAGTTAAATTTTGGATACTTCCATGACTGATACAAATCTGAGGATAACCACTACAAGAAAATCAATGTGGTGGAAAAAAACCTGCATGTGTTTTTTTTTTTTTTTACTTATTTGTACAGGAATTTTGCTCTTCTCTCCTTCTGATTGACAAACTTCTCAACTACTTTCTTAGTGATGTCAGGAATGTCTTTGACCAGTTTATTCTCAATAGAAAGCATTGCCAGAGCATTAAGGCGATCCTGGGTCATTGTATTTCTTAGGAAAGTTTTGATCCTCTTCAAAGTAGAAAAGCACCTCTCTGACTCTGCTGTCGTCATGGGCGTGGTGATTATGATCTTGAGAAGACTGACAGTTTCTGTGAAAATACTTTGAAGATTGTTCTCAATGAAAAACTGGTACAGAGGCACTGCACCACTGCCAACCCTAAACTCAGGGTTCTCATAGATGAGGGACAGTTCTGTTTTGAGCTTGGCCTTGTTCAGCATGGGGTATGCCTCCACTGTTGTTTCAAGTGCTGATTCAGGAAACATCACACTGTGTTGTGGAAACAACTCTCCATGCAGCAATGTTGCACTAACGAGGTGCTGGGTGAAGGAAAACCGCTCCTTGGAATGAATCAAGGAATGAATAAACCACCTAATTTCTGCTACATGTAAGGATATTATGTGCTTAATTATTTTCCCATTTGTGTGGATGACAGAAACATCACCATGCTACTTGTGACTGATCAGCACTTTTTTGGCAGCACTTTTTTGGTACTGTACATGACATGGCCCATCTGTTTTATAACTGTGATCTATACATTTTAAATACTGAGGCCAGCTACATAGTTTTCTTAGATTAGTCTTAAAAGTGATGTAATTATTTTCTTCTACAGTTCCTATCTTTTTTAGTCAGTTAAATTAAAAAGTAGACTTAAGTTTACTGTTTGGCTGACTGCTAGTTGGTCAAACTAGTGCTTAATATCTTAATACAGTGGCTAGGTTTATGCTACTGGACTGGTCTGATATAAATTCCTTTTATTTGTCACTAAAAGATGTTATATCCACTTACCCACAGAGGCAAGATAATGGCATGTGTTGTGAGTTTCTATATTAATAAGATTAAACTCAATTTTCAGAATTTCATTATTGGCAAATATAGTTTAAATAGTATTGTGAAATCTATATTAGAAATTAAGTATCACAAAAGAGGCGACAGCGGCAAGGAACCAAAACTAATAGAAAAAAACAGAAACCAGGCTTCGGGGGGCCAGTTCTCCTCTGGCCAGGATATTATTGTTTATTTATTGTTTTAATTAAGACAAAGATATTTCTATTTTAATATTGTCACTAACAATAATAGTATTATGTAGTTAGGTATTTTATTATATTTCAAGAATGTATTTTAAGTCTTATTATGTCCCCGGGCTCAACCGGCCTCCGCGAATCTGGGCCGCAAAATTCCCGGCGCCAATTTACAGACACGGACTGAGAAACAGATAAGAAAGAAACAGACTTATGGAATAATTATTTACAATATATGTGTTATGGGGAGTGTTTCCGGTTCCGGTTGACTAATTAATGCCATACTAAAATAGAAGTGTATTAGTGTGTTATGTGTACCTTAAAGAGATGGGTCAAAGATTTAAACATTGTCTGCCTCCCGATGGATTTTGTTTTTGGGAAAAAGTAAATAGAAGATCTGCCGCGCAATACTTTTCACTCGCAGCGGACGTCTTTCGATAAGAGCTTGTTGGTATTTAATCATTTTAAAATCTGTTTTAGTAGGGAGCTTTACAGAACCGGGCTCATTGTAATCTATATGCTATTTGTTTATTATGCTGCAGAACAACCACCCAATTTACAATAATCTAACCTTGTCTGTGTTTGTGTGTGTGTGTATATTTTTAAGTGTTTTACCTCTGTAGGAGAGATTACTAGCCTCCGTTGACGAAGAATTCAGAGCAGCCATCAAGTGTTAGACTGGTCTTGTGGGGGTTTTAGGTCCAGCGTCAGAATTTAGCTAAGAAATTACGTCATCCAGTTTTTTATATCGCTTTTTGTTTCTCAATTTGGTGTGTTTCTGGTGCTGCTGGTCAGTGTTTCCTATGATATTTCCCAAGCACTGTCCCCACACAGAAAGGGAATTGATACCTCTTCATTCACTGTCGAATTGATGGCCTGGTCCAAAACTTCCACTAATGAAGTTAATAAATAATAAAACGCAGCGCTTAAAATAAATAAACCACGATAAATTGATGTAACTCTAATGCTCTATGGCAATCATTCACTTTTTTTCTCTAAGAAGGAATATAATTGTGAGGATACAATCTTCTCTAATATCTTTGGAAAAGGGAGATTCAAGGCAATTAAATAGATCTTTGGGGTCAATTGTGGTTTTTTAAGATTTCACAGTTTTTGGGGACAACGAATCTTTCCAAAAGAGGATAACAACACCTCTTTTAGTAGTTTAGATGGAATAGGGTCAACATACATGTTGTTGGTTTAGATGAATTAACTTTATCAATTCTTCCTCTCCTATAGTAGAGAATGACTGGAATTGTTCAATAGTAAATAAGGGTATTTACAATTTGATCTGATTGGAAGTAAAGTAGTTCTTGATTGTTGTTTATTTCTATATTCTGAATCCCTAATATTTACAAAGGACAGCTGCTTTAATTTTATGGAATAATTATTTACAATATAACACCCATACTAAACCTCAAACATTATGGGTTTTTGGGAAAACAATACTTTTCACTCTCTTTCCTTGATTTAATCATCTGCCATTGTAATCCTCTTCTGTGTTGTGTGTGTGTGTGTTTTTTACAGCTGGTTGTTCTCCTGGTCCCAGCGTCCTCGGTCGCTTTTTGTGCTGGTGCTGCTGGTCATAGCATGTCCCCACACAGAAAGGGAATACCCTGGTCCATTTAATAATAATTAAAATAAATAAATAAATTGGCATGATCTTGTGAAACAATGCCAGGAAAAAACAGCTTTAAAATAGTAAATAAGGGTATTTACCTCATTGTTGTTTATGAATCTTCAAGCATCCTCACAAAACCCCTTGTGAAACTGAGGAAAAAACAGAAAGCCTCTGACACAAAACCCCCTGTTGAGGAATCAAAGTTCCCTGAGTCTCTGATGATCTGAAAACATTTTAAAAGGTCATCCTTGTGTACACAGTGTTTACAGCACGACTTTGGAAGTTCCACCGTGTTGTAGATGCCCTGGGAAGTCTGTGCGCAACCACTTGGTCAAGCACGGCGATTCGCTTAGGTGACCTGGAGAAGGCGGCAGAAAATCCACCAAGGTCAGAAAAAAAAGTGCCGATTCTGGGGACGTGTGATGTCGTCTGCTGCATGATGAGGTTCAGCTGATGCGCGTAGCAGTGAACGTAGTGAGCATTTTTGCAGACGTCCATTATCTTACGCTGCACTCTGCCGGTGCTTCCTCTCATCACAGTAGCCCCGTCATACGTTTGGGCAATTACTTTGTTTTTTTGTCCATTTGGTAGAATGGTACTTAGACTGTCCAGAAGTGCTGTAGCAATGGAGTCGGCGTTTGCGTTCTGGATGGTAAAGAACTCAAAAAGCGCTCTTGGATGTTACCATTGGAATCTATGTAACGGAGCACAAGCACCAGCTGACAGCGAGTGGAAACGTCAGTCATCTCGTCAGCTTGAATGGCGATGAAATCAGCGGCAGTTACTTCCTCCAGAATTGAATCCTTTACCACTGATAGCATGGAGTCCAACAGATGTGCCCTTAAAAACAGTTGCTGTCTTAAGGTGCTCCTCTAGCACATTGTCTAGCGAGGCAACAAAATCCACTAAACCCCTAAAAATGCCAGGGTTGTCTGATGAGTCAGTCTCATTATGCCCACTCAAGGCCAACTCAAAAGCCCACAAAACTTAACACAATCAATTATCTTGGATAAAATATACCTGTTTTTATCCACCTCCTCGTTGTGTTTTCTTATCGCAATCCTGTGACCATCATCTAACTGAGTAGTGAAGTTTACTCTTCCCAAAATGGCAAGTTTGACGGAATTATCCATGTGTGCCCTGGTGTTCTCATGTTTTCTTACTTTCTCTGACAGGTGCTTCATATCTCTCACTCCCGTAACTGTCCATGCTGGATCTGCCCCAGTTGCTTTAAACAGCAAGCACGGGAAACAAAATAAGGCATTAGCAGAAACGCATCCACATAGCCAGGCCTTTTTGGTGTACCAACGGGAAGAGTAGCTTCGCGTGTACTTCTTCCCTTTTTCACTTGTCTGCTGTCTGATTAAGAGGTCAGGATGATCTGGACCCAGCACCTTTACCTTCAGTTTTTCTGCCAAAGTTCTCCTCTCAAACGGACATTGGAGTAGAGATTGATTGTACAGAGTTAGGTTCGTGTCCGGAATTAATAACACCCGAGTCCGCCATTGTCACGTAGGCTAAATGAAAAATGCGCCACTACAGACCAGCCATTTTATGTCACATCTTGAATATATTTATATCTTGAATATATTTATATCTTGAATATCTACAAAGACCCGCCTCCTGTGGGCGATTTCTCGATCGCCCCTCAGCTGAAATTGAGACGTGCTGACAGGCAGAGAGGTCATATGGTGATGGTGAAAACATATATTTTTCACAGAAGATTTTCTAATATATCACATCATACAAATATACATTTAAATAATTTATATAATTATTATTTTGTGTGTGTGGTTCAGGGAGGGCGGCGGATAGCGCCCTCTATTGGCCAGCCGCCACTGTTTATTCTCCTGATAGAGAAGAGAAGAGCAGCGCGATTAGGACAGGTCCCAACTTTAGGCCTGTAGTGTTTTCTTTGCGAGTCTCCCCAATCCTAATCAAATACACCTAAAAGTTAAACACTGCGGTTAATTAGTTTTATATTAGACATACGTTTAACATTCACGCTAATGGCCATTATATTCTTCGTTTTTATCAAATAGCCCTACTAACGCCAAGCCAGCTTGGAAATCATGGCCTACACAAATGGAAAGTACACAAATAATGTACTTGAGTAAAAATACTGATACCCTAATAAAATAATACTCAAGTAAAAGTATTAAGTACTCCTTTTAAATTTTAATCGAGTAAAAGTACAAAAGTATTTGTTTTTTAAAGCACTTAAGTATTAAAAGTAAAAAGTACTTAATTGTTTATTTTATAATTTGATATTATATGGGTAATTCTAGAATCGGGGGTACATTTCACATCTCCCAGGTAAACCTTCTGTTATTTTTCAAAAACAAAAACTTCACTGAATCAGTTTTGAAGAATAACACAAATTATATTAAGCTATCACCAAAACAATGCTTTTATGTATATTAAGGGACATCTTGTCTTGAAAATAATAACTGAAAGACTGCCACTACACCTATTACTGACTGTCTTTGCCTCCTGATTCATACATTCAGCTTGAATTATCATGAAATAATTAAGTCTAATTTTCATATAGCACCACGCTTCAGACACGCCCTCCGTCAAGCGTTGACGCCGACGCCCCGTGTGAATGCAGCGTGAGCCAGAGCGCGCGCACACACACGTCACACACCGGATGCATATGCGCACTCAGATCACTTGGACATGGTTGTGTACAAGAGGTAAAAAACGATATAAATACTGTTCGTTTTCTCACACAAACCGCTCGTTTCGTGTCTTAGGCCATCAATGTGTAGTTACGATGGGGAATTGTTTAATTTGGATTTCTCTGTGCATGTTCTTTTCCCTCTTATAGAGACAGTGACCTATACCTGCCATTATATGACTGACAGACTAGAACGGTTTGACCTAAAAACATCAAAATTGGATCTACTGAAGAAAAAAAGACACCTACATCTTGGATGCCCTTGGGGTAAGCTGATAGATACCAAATTTTAATTTCAAAGTGAACTATCCTTTAAGGGCGAGTGGCGCTCCACTCAAGAGCTCTTGTTGATTTGGCAATTTTTTTTTGGTAACAATTTTAATATTAATGTAATATAACTGTGATATACATGTAATATAATCTAATGTACGTGAAATGCAATTACGTTTTTTCTTAAATTGCTTTCTCTGTCTTCAACCTACAGTAGGGATGTCACAATACCAAAAATCTAGTAGTCGGTACTGATACCACTAAAAGTACACAATACTCGATACCAAGTCGATACCACAAGAAAAAATAACAATAATACTTAAACATTAACTCCTTTATTTAACATTACAAAAACACAACATTTGTGGCACTTGGCCAAATAACACACACACACACACGCACCTATACTCTGAATGCAAGCATTAGTTTAAATTCACTGGCATACTGGCAGGCCGAATATTTTTATTAATATAATGTACGGGTTCGTACGGTTGCTTGAATTCCTTGAAAATGCTTGAATTTTAATGTAGTGTTTTCAAGGTTTGAAAAATGCTTGGATTTTGGATAAAGTGCTTAAATGCAGTTGCATTGGTTTCATAATAATTCGTTTTCTTACTGAATAGTTCATCATTTTTTTACATAGAGCCTGCACGTGTGATCTGCTGGTCTTTATAGACACGCGTCCTCTGATGGAACAGAGCGGGAGATAAATCATGCTGGGAGGTTGCTGCTTCAGTCAGCGATGGCTTGAAAATGACAAATACAAATTATGGTTAAAACGAAAACTAAATACTTGAGTAGCCTCCTGTAAAGTCTGTTTTTTTCATGGAAGAGTCTGCGCTTTCGAGCTATATAAAAGGTAAACAAAAATGCCCCTGCAGCCAGTCATGAGAAGAAAGAGAGGCATGGCTTTGAAGTCACGTAGTGATGTCTGGGTTAGCTACATACATATCTGATTAATCTAATATAGGATCCATTGGGATATTAACTTTATTAACATGCTGAATGCGTTGCATATTACCAGTGTTCAGTTTCATGCTCAAATGCAGTGCCCGATATTGACAGAGTTATTTGAGATGGTCATTGCTTTTAGATGTTTCTTTTTTGAAAATAGGCTACTGATGTTATAATAATGCAGCAATGCTTTTTTCCATCACATTTGTTCAACAGTAGGCATGTCTTTAGTTAAATTGTTTTCATACTTCGTATGACATCAAAAATGCACAGGCGATTTCAGGAATCACTTGATGAAAATATGGCACAAATCTGCCATAAGCATTATAATGAGAACTTTATAGAATGTGAAATTTAAAGTAAATTCTGTCTACTTTCCTTGTCCTTGTTTCAGCGTGCTGTTAAGAAAGCACATCATGGCGGGAGCTCTCTCTCTCTCACTATAGCAGTAACTTAAAGTTCACTGGCATTTGCATCCTTTTGTGCAGATACAAGTTGCAATGTTACGTCTATGTTATGTAAAGTCAGCTTCACTTCAGGCATTCCTTTTTAGATGCTTCATTTTAAATAAATTGCTTGCTCATCATCATAATCTAACAGTGTTCTAATCATGTGTCCATGTTTTCATAGACATGTTTTCATGTCATATTTTTTATTTTTAACATTAATTTTCACAACAGTCTTCAGATTTTTTCATTATTTTTATTACGGCCATGCCCCACCCTCACACATCCCCGCCCCCGAGTACTTGTTTTTGAAACCTATCGATATTTGAAATAAGAAATTGCCAAAAATGCCCATCCCTAGCAAGGAATAATTGACAACGGGCCGTTGAATTCTTAGAAAATAATGCTCACGAGGTGGTGATGTGGCCACAATGTGAAGCGGAGCTTTTGTACTTAAAACGAGTAGAATTAATTTATTCCGCATCTCATAAGATGCCTCCGTTGCTAATTCCAAAACGTCATTTTAAACCTAGTAACGGAGGCTTGAGCTGTTGATAGCAGACTGCAGTTAATTTCTTAGTTATTAGAGAGAGAGAGAGAAAGAGAGAGAGAGAGCGTGTGAATTACCTCTGTGAGTCTGTGCGTCTCTCAAAAGTGTTCGGCAGCAGCGTCTCTACTAATAGTAAAACTTTAAGTTAATTTTCTTCAAGAACAGCATTGTTGTTACCTCACTTGTGAGAAGTCATGTAGTTTTTTAATTTGATGTTACTGATAAAATCGCCACAGTAACGCTAACAACATTAGCGTGTATGTTAACGTGTGTGCAAACTGTATGTGCGTCTGTGAGGGAGAGATAGAGTATGTGCTTTCCGTACATAATACAATTTATTTTTGTGGCAAAAATATGGAAATGATCTGTCGTTTTTATCCTATTGTTTACTATATTTATTTGTTTGGCCAGTGTCATTTTGGTTATTTTGCTGTTGTAGGCTGTAAGGAGTCTAAGGACCTCTGAAATAACTGAAATCATTTGGCAAAGTGATATGGACATGTAATGCGGGCAAGACCTCCTGGAACTACGTTCGCCGAGTGTTTCCCTGAAAATAATTGCACACCTTAGAACGTTCGTCAGCCAATCAGATTCAAGCATTCAACGGCCCCGTAGTATAAATATTTATAAATTGACTGTTCGGCATTAGGCCAATTAACACAGAAAGACAGCACTTGTCATCTAACATAAAAGCCACGAAAGACCAGTATTTGAAGGGCTATGATAGGCCGAGTTTCATAAATAATAATAGTCAGACTTACCTGATGACCACGATGTGAAAAAGTTATGTGAAGGGCCACGTTAGGCCGTGTTATGAGAAGGCTGTGACAGTCTGTGAGAATAAGAGAAGTCCACGAAAGGCTATGACATGAAAAGGCCTCGATAGGCCGTAAACATGCCTTAATTATAACTTAAACGTGCTGAGTGTTAGATTATAGTCGGATTTTATAGTCGGATCCTACCTAGAACTCGATAGGCTGTGTAATAACCATGTACACAGAAGCTTGATAGAGGAGCCTGAACCCCACGTTCGGCTGCATTCGTAGCAGCACCAGTCCAAATGAATGAGCTCTGTAAAGATGAGGAGAAAGCCACGTTTCTCTGCATCTACAATCAAGTGATTCTAAACCACTGCATTGTGATGGGATGGCCGTTAAGTTAAATAAAATGATAGAACATAGTATTTGAGTTTTAACAGAAAAACTCAGAAAGAACGTAAATACTAGTACTGAAATTAATATAAATTGACTCCTTGCAAAAGCTTGATAGACTCTGCAGACAGAACTCCATCCAACCATTGGAACCAATGAGTGAACCCCCCAAAAGAAAAGAAACCAGATCACATGACACGTAAGTTAAAGAAATACTAAGAATGCATGGAACAAATAATGAAGATTGATAAATAAACCTTGTGGAAAAATACCTTTGCGAAGGATAAGAACACTTTTATTTGTACTTTCTATTGAACTCTTCAAAAGCATTGTTTTAATGAAAATCCTGCAAAAGGATAGCCTAATTGTACCACAACAATAATAGCAGTACATCACAAACAGGTATGCTACTGACCAGGACATTAATGATCCACAGGGCATGAAAGTCTAAATTTTAACAATAAATGCATTTTTAGCTCCAAAGTCCGAACACTGATTAAGATTATTACAAGTTGTGGAGGAAATCCAGTTGAGAAAGTCATGTCTATTGAAATAAAACACAACAGAACTATAGAAAGGTCTTCACGTGCACAAGTTTACAATAAGGAAATAGACTACTTTAATGCGTCACCACATAGAAAACAGACACGCCAACTAGTTACTTACCCAGTGCAGACACATAACACATAGGTGAAGCTGATTGATATCGTCTCAGTCTGAGAGCGAGGTTTGTGGTATTTGTGAAAAATATGCAAAGTAGTCTTAAAATCTGACAAATGGCTCAAAATTAGAACATCCTGCTGTTCCATTTTATTTATTTATTTAAACACTGATTTACACTGGACACTTGTGGGGCACTGTAGAGCTGGAGAGTGCTAGGCACTGTATGATGATGTCCTGCTCACTTTATGACTTGGCACTTTATGAAAATATAAAATAGTTGTTGGAGAATGCTGAACACATTTGCAATTTGTATTGATAGAACATCATGACTAAAGGAACAAAGACAAACATATGATGATTAGACAACAGATGGCCTAACGGTGTGCTAGACATCGGATAATTTTACAAGAAATTATAATGCAAACGACAGTCTTTATCAGCATAAAATATTATATAGGTGTAAATAATTAATCCTCATGAAATTAAGCCATATCAGATAACAAAGGGGAGTTGTTTCAAACACTGGATGTGAATGAGTCGGAGTAAAACAGAGTGTAAAAAGTACTCAAAAATGTTACTCAAGTGAAAGTAAAGATACTCAAGACTGCACTGTTCTCAGTCATTAGAGGTATGTATATAAAACACACAACATTTACGAGAGAGTAGCGTTTAGAGAGCTTTTTTTTAACTTTGTCATTTATCTGCAATGTTTTAATGTTAAATGTGATAACATGCTCTTGATTTGTTTTAGATTTATTTCTTTTAAATATTTTTTTTTTTTTTTTCATTTTTATGTTTTTATTATCTTAAGTTGTTAAAAATTCCATATTTTATCATATTTATATTTAAGTGTATTGTATTTATAATATTTTATTTTGTCATTAATTCTTTTGTATTTTTTATATAATTTTGTATTGTCTTAAGTTGTTAAAAATTAAATTTTTCTTAAAACTGTATATTTAATTTGATTGGATGGACTGCCTTTTTGTTGTCTATTAGATGTATATATGTAGGCATTCATTAGCTGTCTATTTGATGACTAGTCTATTCTTTGGCTATGATTAGACTTCTATTAAATTTTCTCTGACAGCCCAAATTCAGTCTTTTTTAGCCTAGACCCATATTCACCGTCTATTAGATGTATACATGTAGTCGTTCAATAGCGGTCTAACTGATGTCTAGTCTATTCTTGGCTATGATTAGACGTCTATTAAATTTTCACTGACAGCCCACATTGTCCGTGCTTTGGAAATACATGATTTGTCAAATAGGCGTAATTTGTAAATTCAGAATATGATTATGAAAAACAGCTTTTGGGAAAAACACATTTTATTATGAAAAAATAGATATTTAAGCAGTGGTAGTGTGTGAAAGAAAATGAAATAAAAATGGAAATAAATGGAAAAATAATTTTTGATAAATGTTGAAAAAAAAATTTTGAAATAAATTTGAATATTTTTAATGTTGCAAATGAATTTCATGGAATTAATAATTTAGAAAATAAATGGATATTTAATTATTGACTTTGATTAATTATTTTAAAAGTGATATAATTATTTTAGAATAAACTGGTACATTTAATTGTTGTTTTATTAAATTAATTCTTTTTGTACTTATTTAATTTATGTGCTTCGGCCCGCCATAGATCTTACTGTAAGTGTCCCACATTGCTTTAATTCACCCAATATCAATTTATCTGTCAGAAAAGTGATTTTTGATTTGCTGTTGACATGAATAAATACTGTTCTCTTAATTTAATTTTAACCTGTTAACCAGCGCCATATTGGGAATCACAGCTGAAAATGACTAACTAACTTAAAATGGTAACAGCTCCTAACTTCAGTGTGCCACACACACAATTTTGGAATTTTGGAAAGAAGACCCTTTGGGCTTTACTATCCATCATCCAGAGTTGATAATGCTCAAAAATATAAAAAGTTATAGACACTGAAGTGCCTTGATAAAAATTGTACCACACTGAATTTTTTTTTATTTCATATAAAAATACATGGAATCAGTCCTGAAGCAATCCAGAAAAGTAATGGGTTGAAAGTCACATGTCTCATGAGTTTATATTTCAAATCTGAAGAAGATACCATGAAAAATGAGATTCCTGCAGCCATTTTTCTAGTCCCCCCCCCCCCCCCCCCCCCCCCCCCCCCCCCCCCCCCTCCCCTCTGTTTGAGGAAAAATATTTACCAAATTATTGAAGGGTTCTACTACAAACTATTTAGTCATTATACATACCACTGCAGTTTTTCAATTATAAAACAGTAGACAGAATCTTAGACATCGTATAAGTGATTTATTTGAGCACTAGAAAAATACAATAATAATAATTTTTGAGTGATGAAAAAAAAACAATAATAATAAAAAGAATAACTTAAGTACATACTCTGATTTCCTGACATACAGATGCTCCTGTATATCAGTAATCACAGGCTGACGATCATTCATACAGATGCTAATCATACAGATGGCCGCCCAATATAGTCAATAATCACATTATAATGGCCTTTTATGTAGACTGCATTCACACTGATATCTGTGAACAGTCAGTAATTACATGCTGATTATCAGCCATACAGATGTTAATCATACAGATACAGGCAATTCCCCACAAAACACGCAAACATATATGAAAAATGTTGAAAAAAAAAAGGATTATTTGTGCAAAAAAGATCGCTAAGTTACGCCCCCATCAGATGACAGGTGCCATCACGCGCCGTCACGAGGGAGCGCCAGAATTCAAATAAACAATCTTCCGTGTATCTTTGACACTTTTTTTTTTGGAAGATCTCATTCTGTTTGGGACATTGCCTGCTACAAAATCGTGCTGTTTTTTTTACCACCAAGACGCTGTTTTTGAGCGTAATTTGTTCCATAACGGACACAAACATTAACTCTCCCTGAAGAGATGAGACGTAAACAAATGAATAACGATCCAAATTACAACGTTGTTGTTTCTTTGGACTAAAAGTGCTCTTTGGAATTTGTTTCGTGGATCCTTATCTTTCAAACTAAACCAGGATTTACAGCAGTGGATACATTTGAGAGTCGTTATCAGGATGAATCTGGTATGTACTGCGGTTTTTTATACATGTTTTGATGTGCACTGCTTGCACAAATTTAGCAAATACATTCCTTATAAGCTTTCTATCGAAAAACAGCGATCTGTCGTCGATGCTTGAGGCTTAGACCTTCAAAATGATATATAGTTTGTCAAGATTAATTTTGTCCTGTTTTACTTGATCTGTTTGAAAACAATGACATGTGCGAACAAAGAGCGAACAAAGAGCAAACAAAGAGCTTTCAGTGTGCTGGCGTCCTGGTGCATGTTAACAGGTTTTAAAGGGGGGGTACAATGCTGTTTCATGCATTCAGAGTTGTTTACACTGTTAAAGAGTTTGATTCTCATGCTAAACATGGACAAAGTTTCAAAAAAAATTTTTGGACGTATAACAGAGTATTTCTGTGCCAAAAATCTCACTTCCGGGTTCGTACAAGTTTCGGAGAGTTTTTTTCGATCGTTGTTCTTGATGACGTAAACGACGGTGGAACTCCTTATATGGGCATTTCTCCCGGAAGAACGCGCCCGTACACGCATCGACCAGAGTGAGAGTGAGAGTGAGAGCGCGCCCATCAACGCGCTTCAATCGGCAGGCTGGCAGCACGGGCCTCGCTCGGGAAGAATGTCTCTAAAGAAGTGTGTTTTTGGTTGTGAGGGAAAGATAACCTTGTTCAGCTTCCCAAAAGAACCCACCTTACGTGAACAGTGGATATAGTTTGTTTTTCCGGGGCAGCAATGGAGTTTCTCAAGTGTTTTGTTGACGAACGTTTTATAAACAAGGCCCAATTCGACGCTGGATTTGCACATCGTTTAATACTGAAAGATGGAGCGGTCCCAGCTATAAAAGATCCCGGTCATGATTCAGAACTGCAGATGGTAAGTGAAACGGCATCAAATATCTCTGTTTTGTTGGCGATCGGAGCAAGTGCTCCTCACTCTTTAGCTCCGCCCACACGGCACGCCTCCAGGAGCTCGGCTTTTTTCGAGAGAATCGTAAAGCTGTAACTTTCTCTTATAAATATGATAAAACTAAAGACTTTTTGGAGATATGAAGGATGCAGTACTACTCTATAGGTACTCAAGATTAACATGAGATTGGGTGAAACTGTGTGCGTTAGGTCCCCTTTAAGAGGCACAGACACTAGTCCGGCGCAGTATATTATAGCGGTTATTTCTATAAGGTCACCTGACTCGCAAAGAGAAACCGAAAGTGATCATATCAGATGACTAGATGCCATTTCGGATGACATCAATCATGTCTTCACATGTTACGGTAAGTTTGCTATAATGTTTCACAGCAGTAATATCAATGATGACCGTTTTGCGTCTAAACGGACCGTATGTTGAACTCAAACACGTCGTTGTTCGTTACTGATAGCAACTTCACGGTGGACAGAAGAACAAGGGCGTCTCAGTTCCCATCTCTTGTTCAACAACTCTCGCACATTTTGTATGTCTGCCTAATCCTAATCAAATGCTCCAAAACAGTGGTCACCAACCTGGTAGCCCGCATGGAGTCTCTGAGTCGCCCGCCAAGCACGTCTCAATATATGAGTCATTCTATATTTAGGGGTACATTTCAGGTCAGCCAAGAAGTCAGAAAATTAGTATTCTTTTTTGATAAATAAACTAGGTGGTTGAATAATATATCTCCTTAATGTGCTAAATTAATTATCTAGCAAGCTTAAGCTCTAATGACTTTTTAAATATGTTAATGAAAATTAAAGTTTGATTCATTATTTTGTCAACTGTGTTACGGACAAATGCTGTGTCAAATGAAACATGAATGAAGTACCACATGTTTGATAAGACATTTGTTTAAAGGTTTTAGAGTCTATTCACCAGAGTTTTTTATGTTATCTGTCTAACTGATTTGAAAATATGAATTTGGGTCATCATAATGGGCATTCAGTGAGATGCTATCATGAAGGATGAAACTTTCTTCAACATAAATCCACAGTATGCTGAATTTAGTGTTATTTGCCATCCTTACCAAAGACATCCATCTCCAGAGATATCCCCATCTTTTTGTCTGACGGTTTAGTTCACATTTAAATGATTTATAACATAAAAACCACACATAACACAGTTGACAAAGCAACACAGTTGACATGAGTAACACAGTTGACAGGTAGAAACTTAGTATCCATAAAGTATTTTAAACACACACACATTATAATAATATACATTATAACGTTACTGACTATATTATATTATTATAAAGTTAAATTAAGTTTTATAATGCATCATGACACTTCAAGTTGTAAGGACTTGTTCAATAACATCATAACACTTTATCAGTCATGACTAAGCAGAAATTAGGGTGACCATACGGTGCCCTCCACTAATATTGGCACCCTTGATAAATATGAGCAAAGGCGGCTGTGAAAATAAATCTGCATTGTTTATCCTTTTGATCTTTCACTCAAAAAATTCACAAAATTCCAACCTATCATTGAAGTAAAACAATTGAAAGTGGGGAGAAAATCTCATTGTGAAATAACTGTTTTTCTCCAATGAATGTTGGCCACAATTATTGGCACCCCTAGAAATTCTTATGAGTAAAATATCTCTGAAGTATATTCCCATTCATATTTAAATTTTTTAGCACACCAGGGTGACTAGGAGCATGAAATTGTCCAGCCATGACTTTCTGTTCCACAGGATTATAAATATGAGGAACACAAAGGTCAAATTCCCTTAATCATCCATCACAATGAGAAAAAACTAAAAATATATTTCTGATGTGAAGAACAAGATTGTTGAGCTTCACAAAATAGAAAGTGGTTGTAAGAAAAGAGTTAAAACATTGAAAATCCCCATTTCCACCATCAGGGTAATAATTAAGAGGTTCCAATCAACTAAAGATGTTAAAAATCTGCCTGAAAGAGGATGTGTGTCTATATCGTCCTAATGCACGCTGAGGAGGAGAGTTTGAGTGGCCAAAGACTCTCCAAGGATCACAGCTGGAGAATTGTAGAGATTAGTTGAGTCTTGGGGTCAGAAACCTAAAAAAAAAATAATCAAACATCCCCTATATCACCACATGTTGTTCGGGAGGGTTTCAAGAAAAATTGTCCTCACTCATCCAAAAACAAACTCCAGCAAATTCAGTTGTCAGACACGACTGGAACTTCAAATGGCACTGGCTTCTATGGTCAGATGAAACTGAAAAAAGAGCTTTTTGGCAGCAAACCCACCAGATGAGTTTAGTACAAACAGGGATAAAAAAGTACCCCATGTCCATGGTTAAATATACTGCTGGATCTTTAATGTTGTGGGCCTGTTTTTCTGCCAGAGGTCCTGAACATCTTGTTCAGATGCATGGCATCATGGATTCTATCAAATACCAACAGATAAAAAATCAAAATCTGACTGCCTCTGTTAGAAATCTTATAATGGGCCGTGTTTGGATCTTCCACCAGGACAACAATCCAAAACAAACATCAAAATAAACACAAAAATGGGTCACTGAGCACAAAATGAATCTTTTACCATGGCTGTCTCTGTCCTCTGACCTGAACCCTGTAGAAGATGAGTGAGGTGAACTGAAGAGAAGCAGCACCGTCATGAAGCTGTGAATCTGAAGGATCTGGAGAGATTCTGTATGAAGAAAATGGTCTCTGATCTCTTATCAGGTGTTCTCCAAACTCTTCAGGCATTATAGGAGAAAACTCAGAGCTGTTGTGCTGGGAAAAGGACGTTGCAATAATTGGGTGCCAATAATTGTGGCCAACATGAAATAGTGAAAGCATTTATTTCACAATGAGATCCCCCGCCCCACTTTCAATTGTTTTACTTCAATGATAGACTGGAATTTTGTGAATTTTTTGAGTAAAAGATAAAAAGGATAAACAATGCAGATTTATTTTCACAGCTGCCTTTGCTCATATTTACCAAGGGTGCCAATATTAATGGAGGACACTGTACATGCCATTCTTCCCGGACATGTCCTGGCCAAGATTTCTATATTGCTTTGATTCAAAGTACCTCGAGAGCGTTTCGAAAACATAAGGAACCGATGTCATACATCACACGCAAACAAAGCCAAAACCTAGATATTTTAGGCAATGTAGAAATCCTGGCCAGGACGCGTCCGGCAAAAATGGCACGTATGGTCACCCTACAGAAACAGATATATGCCAAATCTATAATATTATATAGGTTTAAGTCAATCATGAGGAATTCTGAATGCTTTATAACCCTTGACAAATGTGAATATAATGTGTATATAATATGTGGAAAGTGTGGCCGTGATTAGATCAGTTAAGTTTATCCATTGTAATGCAAATCATGGTATTTAGGCAATTCCTATGTAATTTCCATGTAATGACAATAGTTTGTTATTTTTTGTTATTTTTTTTTATCAACAACACTCAGTGGGAGCATAAATTGACCCACAAAAGTTGTTTGTACTGCACTCTTTCGTCGAAGAGGAGAAGTTATGACTTTCCACACTGTCTTCAAATTTCCCTCCAAAAAAAGGAAAATACATCAATTGATGTTGGACATGTGACTTTGGAACAAACCATTGCTGATTTATAGGGGGTTTTATAGTGAGTAACACAGTTGACATTGATTTCTCGGATGTACACAAAATGGATGATTTAATGTAGATGCATGAGCAACAATTTTTTAAAAACACCTTTCTCATAATTTAATGATTATTTTGGACAAATAATTATAAGAAATATTTACAGAAACATGTATTTTAGAGCTAATCTGAAGAGCAAAACCTCACATTTACCAAATCAGACAGCACAAAAACAGAAACTTCCAGTATAGAATAAGCCATTTTTGCAAGATAAAAGATGGATATCTGTTGGATTTTTGTATTAAATTAATTAGAAATGTCCCCTGATATAAAAGTGATCATTGTTTGAAGTGAAAATTTAATGAAAAATTAGTAAAATTGATAATAGAGTCCATGGACATGACATGTACCCCTAATTATAGAATGACTCATATGAGGACATGGACACATGTACTTCATCTCCAGAGCTGCTCTGAGAGTCACTTCACCAGCTTTATGCAGTTTCATTTGAGAAAAAATACCGTCAAATGCACGCTGAAACTAAAAATAAAAGTGAAAGACCTTCACGACAAACCGTCAAAATAAAAGCTGTCTACAAATTGATTAAACTGATCCGAGATCAGGAAAAAAACATAGACGCTGGTTCAATAGTTCGCCGCTGGGGGGTGATCTCAATGAACTCACTTGATTCACTGGTTTACAGAGATTGCCCCCAACGGCAAATTTATGACGTAAATGGAACACTTATGACGTAATGAAGCCTCGTTTACTGAAATCACGTGACTTTTGGCAGTTTGATACTCACTCTGAACCACTGTTTCGAAACAAATGATTCACAAAAGTTTAGAAGCTTCGCAAAGCAGTGCTTAGCTTCGCAAAGCGGCCATCATTACTCTAAACACAATGAATCTCTTATTTACATGGTCTCTACCCTTCATTACAATAAGCGTTTTGAGCAGTAAGTGAATTCCAACTAACTTGAACACAATAGCCAATCACAAGAAATAAACAGATAGCCTATGTCTGTGACTGGTGCTGTCCAGAGCACACACACTAATTCCCCTTTTCCACCAAGGCAGTTTGAGTGCTGGTTCGGAGCCAGAGCCTAGTTTCAAATCGGTTCTTTGTCTTTTGACACCCAAAGCACCAGCTCTGAACCAGGAAAATGGTTTGTAAGTAGCAACAAAACATTGCTGATCTAGAATTAAGAACCGCTTGCATCAGGGGCTGGGGGTCGGGTTACTGTGACCAACAAGACAAACAGAAACTGTTGACCAGGCTTTTTTTGGAACTAGCAGCTAAACACGAACATGTTGGATTCGCTATGTTTGGATGCCGATGCAGGTTTGCAAAGCCATTTTTAATATTAGGCTTGTTTGGGATGCGTAGGCGCTGTGAGGACCGGTCGGCGTGTTGCGGCGAAGTACCGCAAGAGCAATTCAAAGCCTTAAGGAGTCATCTGCTCTTTGCTTTGGAGTTGTTCGCTGGTCGGTAGGGGTGTGCCATATGACGATTTGTGATCGTGGACGATAAAAATGTCTCCACGATCTGCTTTTGAAGAAATATCGTAGTATCCTGCTACAGCACACATTTCGTCTCAATATGCTGTACAACGCCACATACATTCACATCAGTGTTAACTCAGCGGTAGAGTTACTCTCACATGACACTGCACTTATTCACAATCACAAAAGTACATTATTTGCATGTGCTTTAAAGTCTTGCCGGTTAAATGTTTCATTCACGTACTGTTCTGACGTGCACTTTTTCTCAATGCGTACACCCGAAGCGCACACACTAAAAAGCCTGTCAAACAGCGCCTGATTACTGAAGTTATCTTTTGCGCTAATACTGTCAAAACACACAAGGTTTACATATAGACTCAGTTGGTTATGTCTAAAATGAAAGTAAACAGTGAAGAGAAAAATGGACGTGTGTCTTAAAGGGACAGTACTAAACATGCTGCCGACTGTCATTAAAGGGATAGTCACCGTAAAATTTTATTTCTGTCATTATTTTCTCACTCACATGTTGTCCCAAACCTGTATTAATATCTTTCTTGTGCTGAACAAATAAGATATTTTGAAGAATGTAGGTAACCAAACAGTTGCTGGTCCACCTTGACTTTGATAGTAGGAAAAAAAACACTATGGAAGTCACTGTAGACCAGCATCTGTTTGGTTTTCCACCTTCTTCAAAATAGCATTTATGTTCAGCAGAAGAAAGAAACTCATTCAGGTTTAAAACAACAAAACACAAAGAGAAAAGCACTCACTACTCTTGACTGAAAAACTTTAATACAGTTGCTCAATAGGAATCAATCTATATAGTGTTTTATTTTTATATTTGTTCATTCAGTTTCTTGAATGCTCCTGCTAAATGCACCTATTGTACCTGAAAATAAAGCACTGTTTTTTTTTATTTGTATATTATGTGTATTTGTTATGTGTATCTTTGTTCTTATTTTTTAATAACAAAGATAAAATTATGGCAAGGGTTTTTATCTTCAGCCTAAGTATCTGCCATTATTTTTTATATTTTGTTACCTTGCAAGGCTTTGTCTTTATAATAGGGAAATTAGTTTGGCTGTAATGCTCAGACAACTCGCAAAATAGTAAAACCAACATGACAAAGAATCGTGATAAAATTGTGAATCGTGATATTTAAAAAACAAAAAACAAACGTGATATGATATTTTTGCCACCCCTACTGGACGGTCTCCGTGGCGCCTACGATGCACCTTCGTGAAGTTGGCCCACCCAATGCAAAATGTCAGCAAAATAGTCTCAATCGTTTGTGCTCCGTTTGTGCTGGTTTGTGCCGGTAAAAAAAGGTTTGTTTGTGCTGCGTAAGTTTGTAATATCTTGGTCAGAATACTATTCTGACAAACTAGCAGTTAGCCAAGGGGTAAGCAGTCTTATTTTTCAGATGCATGTTAGGCAATATTTTTATGTAACCACTTTAAAAAGTTATGACCAGTTTTAAAGAAAAAATAATAATTATTAAAGATAGAGTATATGGGCATTTAATGTCAAAAATACTGTATTTAAAAACCACAAATTAAAAATAAAAATTTAATACAAAGCCCTGAACTAGCATAATTTGAAAATGTAGCAGAAAATAACAATTTGAAAAACTAAACAGCTCATAATTATCATAACCATAACAAAAACAAATAATCAATGTAAAATGTATTACAAGAAAAGATAACTATTGTTACAAAGTATATATTGTTTATTGAATGATCACCATTATTTTATTATACAAAAAGCAAGGTCTTCCTATAAAAGGTTGTAGTTGAATGTGATCTGTTTTAACATACAGCATCTTTTATTTTATTTTTCCTGTGAGTTGCCATATTTATCAGTGTCATTCGTTGCATTTTCCGGTTCAATCCTGCATTTAATTGCAGTTGTCAGTCCAAAAACTTTGCAGTGTTTAGTTAGCAGCAAGAAGAAGAAAAAAATCCTTACTTATTTTCTCTGTTTCCACATATAGGCCTAAAGACTCAAGTCTCAAGTCTCTCATCTAGGAAGAAGAGAAAAAGAATAACAGCCTGTAAAATGAGTGTGTATGAGGAGGAGAGAGAAGAGGAGACTACTGTTGACACTCAGAGAGCAGCATCTCCAGGATTCAGCTGTTTGTCTATGAAGAGTAACAGATCCATGTTTCTGCCTCCTGATCTGAGTGATGGATCTGTTGTGACCTCTAACTCTGTGTGAGTAGTTGATGTGAATTAATTTAATATGATGATTCACTCACTGAGGTTCTTTTCTTTGAGCACCAATATGTTCTTATGGCGAGATTTTGCATCACTTTTGGCCGTAGCTGTATCCCTTCTATCCACAACCCCAGCGAGCCCCTCCGGTAAGGTCTTTTATTTATTTAGGGGGTGCTGTTGGCCTACTTGTAATAAAATGAAAGTAAAATACATAAATAACTTTAAGATTGTGTTTCTATTTATATAAAGCAATAATTTATGTCACAAAATCACAAGTATGTTTTGATTTAAAGGTCAGATGAATAAAAATCAATAATTTTATATGTACATATTTATTCATTAATGTGTAATATTTTTTTCAAATGGATTATGAAAACTTAAATACAAGGAACTTTTTTTTACAACTTTTGCTTTAGACCATTTACAAATGTTAAATCTTCAAATAAATGTTAAGGTTAACACTGCATCTGTCTGAAAAAAGGCACTGATTGATTTATAGTTATTTACAAAGCTTTCAATGTACTCAAATTATAAAATAACTTCATTGTTGTTTATTTAAATTAAGTTCATTAAGTTTTTATTTAAAAAAATTAACCCAATATCGTGCATCCCTAAATAATAATAATTATGATAATAATTTGCAAAAATTTCAATATGAACTGAAACGGTCTGATTATCTACTTTCTTCAAAATATCTATCTTCAAAATTATTTTTTACTTTTATTTCTAAGACATGATAAACAGTTAACACAAAATATTGTTCATAAAAGGGCTAAATTTGGTATTACATCTTGGTCCTGATCCTTGTCCTGGTCCTGGTCCTGCTCCCCAGTACACAGGAAATTAGTGGGCCTCATTTACAAAACAAATGTACAACAAAATTTGGGCGTACAGTCGTTTCTACACAAAACTTGGAATATGAACATGAGTGGTGGCTACGATCAAATCTCATGTCAGGTCTCAGCTCATTTACGAAAGTTTTTGAGGTAGCCTGAACTTGCATGCAGCATAGTACATCTGGTGGAGAATTGTACAATGACAGCATTTTAGATTATTTTCCTGACTGACAACTAAAGCTCATTAGTCGATCATTAACCAGAAAGATAAAAATGTCATTTTTTTCTTTTAGGGCTTTATATAGTTTTTTATAGCTTTATATGTGCAAATAACAGCATAAACAACAGACCATGAGGATTCACACATCGTCACATCAAGCATCTGCAGTGCTTTAGCGAATGGAGAAAAACAGAAATTAATCATATAAAAGGAATAAAATGACTATACTAAATATATTTTTATTACAAAAAGGAAAAAAAAAACTGTGACAAGTATAGGCTATGCTTGTTTTTTGTGATCTCGCAGGTGCCTCACGCACACATACAACATTAGTTATAGCGTTGCTAACTTGACATTTCAGCCATTCATCCTCAAACTAAAATGCTGTCAACCAAACATAAAAGTTACACTGCTCAATTTAAAAGGTCTGCTGTAAAATCAGTGTGCAGTGCCCAAACAAACACTTTTGCGCACGTGAAGGATTTTACGCAGATATTGGAACATGAGTGCCTTGTTTAGGCTACACAATGAATAATAGTTTAGCAACCTAATGTTACAAATATGGCAAAAATGGAGACGTTTGGATTCTTGTTGATTGAGAGAGGCTCGTGTAAATAAACATGTTTTTGCACATGTGAAGATTGTTAAGAATGCGAAACATGAGTGAAGTACAGAGCCTTGTTTGCATAATGAATAATAGTTTAGCAACCAAATGTTACATAACAAAAATGGAAATATTTGGATTCTTGTTGAATGAGAGACTTATGAGCCCAATGCCATTTTAGTTTTGCTTTAAGTCAATTAATTTTAGCTTGATGTTTGTATGCTTTTTATAATGAATGCCACTAGCCTAATTTGTGTTTGATTTTATAGTTCAATATATACTACTTATTTTTCATTCTTGTTCTGTTCTGAATAACATTACATTTGGGAAGTGGGGGGAACTAATAGGCTACATCGTGTTTATGTTTGTAAATGTTTCGTTATATTTACCGGTATTTAATATACACGTAAATTAATGTTATTGTTTGCAATTACAAGGTTAAAGGGTGTTTTTGGAGTAAGATCAGTTTCTCTTTCATGAGGTTACTTCCTCTTTTTGGCCCGGCCCGGTTACGTTTCACCATGTTGCAAACTCTAGAGGCATCTAAAACATGAATTTTTAAGGGGTGTCATATTTAAATGACAGTTGTTTTCAGCCACCACATTTATCAATGTACGAACATTCAACACGATAGTATGAAAGTACGATGGAATTGGCGGGATACAATTTTTTCATGAATCACACATGAACCGTGTCGTAGTTGATTTGTGCACTGATCTGCACTCGTTCCTGTTTGATAAATGAGGCAAAATTAATGTTGAGACAGAACGAGTCCACTAGGTGGTACTGCACACGTGTTGAACTCATCTGCGTTTGAGTATACATTGAAAGCTATGGATACAGCTGGAACGCAGAAAAAGAAGTATGCCTGGGCCTTAAGTGAAGGGTATATAAAAAAGTATTATAGCATTTGCTCTCATAGTAACAGGTAAATGCTATAAAACTTTCTCATCTACCGTCAGCATTCATCAAATGTGCATTTCATTTAAACAAGTCATAGGCTACATTCATGCTGCAGGAAAATGTGGTCCAAATCCCAAATGTCCCTTTTTTTTTTTTTGCTCATATATGACTCTGATAATTTTATTTCATGACAGTTTCACTTTTATTTGTGGTTCTAAAACCAATTCAGGTCAGATGTGTTCCAATGCGACCTTAGTCTGAACGATGACATTGGAATTCATGTGACTTTTACGTCACTCTCGACATTCATCGTGATTCCATGCTGAAGGGAGTCACTTTAAAGACTACATTCCGGTAGTTCTTTGACCACTTGGTGAATATGACAGACAGTTGTGGAGGTAGTCAGGGAGAGACAATGAGGAGTTGTTTTACGATGTATTTGTAACATTGTGACATATGTAACATTTTTATACAAACTAAATACTGGGTCATACCATAAATATTAAAAAAAAACTTTGCTCTCTTTCTCCTCATCTTTGTTCTCCTTGCTCATGAATTTGCTGGCTTTTGTGGAACATCAGCTTATAAATGAACACGTAAACGCTTACTTACAGTGGCATATTTACTTCAGTATGACAGCACGCTTCATGAATTCTTATCATTCTTTTGCGCATACAGGTCAGTTCAGGACCTTAAAAAGGATTTTAAAAAGACAATATAAACAGCCAAACAAAAAAATCTGATCTGTGTTATAAATTGTAATTGAGCACTAATTCTTGCAGTGTAACCGTAGCCTTACCTGGCAAACTTTGTCAAATTAAGCTGTGAGCTCCTCTTAAGTGTGCATCTGTAAGAATGCATAAAAATGAGTGCACTCTATGTCTCAGTTAGCTTGTGCAAATTGAATTGTTTTGCTGTCACTACACACGCACGTGACAAACTGTAAGTGCTTAATTTCAAAGTATATCCAGTTTGACACTGTTATATTCATGTCATATTCACTGTGAGCTGTATGGGAAATTAGTGCTACCTGTCCGAGTGTGCACAAACCAGATTACTAAATCAGGGCACAGATCAGGGTGTTGGTCATTTTAAGAGCTTGTCTTGCATGCAGACTCCGTCCAGTGCACAACGTTTTAGCAGATGGAAAATCAGCAGGGAAACGTTAGAGAGAACATCTGAAAAATGTCTCTCTTTTTCTTTGAATCACCAGCAGGAAGAAAAAGAGGGCAGCTTCTCCACTATTCAGCTGTGTTTCCATGAAAAGCAACGACTCCATGTTTCATCCCCCTGATCTCAGTGATGAATCAGTGGCCTTTGATCCTGTGTGAGTATTCTTATGTGGACTGAAACATTTAAAGGGGACATCAGATGCCCATTTTCCACAATTTGGTGTGATTCTTTAGGGTCTTCATGAAAAGTCTAAAACATGCTTTGGTTAAAGCAACACGGAGTCACAGCATGTAGGCACAGCACTCCGCATAGAGAATTTCAAAGCACAAAGGGAAGAGATACTGATGCGTAGTGTATTAAATCTGTGTGTTAGTTTATTGAGCCTCTTCTTTTAAAAGTTTTAAATTTCAGTTACTGTGCTTGTGAAGAACAATTCATAGTGCTCTCTACTCCAGTGTTGTGATCTAACAGATACCTGGTAGAAATTAACACGATTAGGCACAGCACAAAAATTCCAGGAAGATAAAGTCATTTTATGCAAAACCATTTATCTTTATTTACAGATCAAGTATAATATTAGGAACATTTAATCATCTTGGAGAGAGTTTTAGCATCTTGTCATAACCGAACGCGACACACAGTTTGAACGCTGAATGGAGGATGAAAGACAGCTGCAACGGAGAGAGGAGTTTACATGAACTTAACTTAAATATTCATCTGTACCTCAAATTAAACTATTGCAAATATATTGCACAACTTTATTGTGCTTTAACAAAGTTATTTAGATCATAGATTGTCAACCCTGCTCCTGGAGACCCACTATCTAGTGGTGCGTTTCCAAAAAAAAGCATCTTTGGTCGCAAGTTCCGTCATTACAAATAGAGTTCAGTGGAACTAACGACCATAGTTAGCTAAAGATACTTTTTGAGAACACACCCCTGTTTAGTTTCAACCTGCTCCAACACACCTACCTGCCATTTTCAAGTCGTCCTGAACACTTTGATAAGCAGGTTCAGGTGTATTTGATTAGGGTTGGATCTGAAAAGTTTAATTTCAAATACTGTGACTTCCAGACGTCTCATTGGTTGGCTGCATTTGTCAGCTGCATACAATGCCATTTTTCTTTGTTATTATCAATGGTTTTACTTATGGTTTTTATTAAAATTGGTGTACAGTAGTCATCACAAACACTAATACTTTACTTCACGGTTGACATGGAAAAAAAAAGCACATCATTTGCAACTCTTCTAAGGACAGTGGGAACACCTATAATAAAATAATAATATATATTATGTAACACTAGATCAGGTTATGATTATATCTTTACAGTAAATAAATACAATTACAGTCACAAAATTCACTCTGTTTACAATTCTACTAAAATATATTTTTCATTCAGTGTTTCTAAGGGGTGTGTGTTATGACACTGTAAATGTTCTGGCAGAGCAACATGATACATTCTGTTTTCTTTCCCACACATACAGGTGCATCTCAATAAATTAGAATGTCGTGGAAAAGTTCATTTATTTCAGTAATTCAACTTAAATTGTGAAATTCGTGTATTAAATAAATTAAATGCACACAGACTGAAGTAGTTTAAGTCTTTGTTTCTTTTAATTGTGATGATTTAGGCTCACATTTAACAAAAACCCACCAATTCACTATCTCAACAATTTAGAATACTTCATAAGACCAATAAAAAAAAAAACATTTTTTTAGTGAATTGTTGGCCTTCTGGAAAGTATGTTAATTTACTGTATATGTACTCAATACTTGCTAGGGGCTCCTTTTGCTTTAATTACTGCCTCAATTCGGCATGGCATGGAGGTGATCAGTTTGTGGCACTGCTGAGGTGGTATGGAAGCCCAGGTTTCTTTGACAGTGGCCTTCAGCTCATCTGCATTGTTGGGTCTGGTGTCTCTCATCTTCCTCTTGACAATACCCGATAGATTCTCTATGGGGTTCAGGTCAGGTGAGTTTGCTGGCCAATCAAGCACAGTAACACCATGGTCATTGAACCAGCTTTTGGTACCTTTGGCAGTGTGGGCAGGTGCCAAGTCCTGCTGGAAAATGAAATCAGCATCTCCATAAAGCTTGTCAGCAGAAGGAAGCATGGAAGTGCTCTAAAATTTCCTGGTAGATGGCTGCATTGACTGTGGACTTCAGAAAACACAGTGGACCAACACCAGCAGATGACATGGCAGCCCAAATCATCACTGACTGTGGAAACTTCACACTGGACTTCAAGCAACATGGATTCTGTGCCTCTCCACTCTTCCTCCAGACTCTGGGACCTTGATTTCCAAATGAAATGCAAAATTTACTTTCATCTGAAAAGAGGACTTTGGACCACTGAGTTCTTTTTCTCCACAGCCCAGGTAAGACACTTCTGATGTTGTCTCTGGTTCAGAAGTGGCTTGGTAGCCCTTTTCCTGAAGACGTCTGAGTGTGGTGACTCTTGATGCACTGACTCCAGCTTCAGTCCACTCCTTGTGAAGCTCTCACAAGTGTTTGAATCAGCTTTGCTTGACAGTATTCTCAAGCTTGCAGTCATCCCTGTTGCTTGTGCACCTTTTCCTACCCAAATTCTTTCTTCCAGTCAACTTTGCATTCAATATGCTTTGATACAGCACTCTGTAAACAGCCACACCTTTCAGTAATGACCCTCTGTGACTTACCCTCTTTGTGGAGGGCATGAATGTTCATCTTCTGGATCATTGCCAACTCAGCAGTCTTCTCCATTATTGTGGTTTCAAAGAACAAGAGATACCCGGAATTTATACTGTAGGGATGGTCATTAATTGAAACTCAAATGTAAATATTCTAATATTTTGAGATACTGATTTTTGACTTTCATGAGCTGTAAGCTCTAATCATCAAAATTAAAACAAAAAACTTTTGAAATGTTTTACTTTACATGCAATGAATCTAAAATATATGAAAGTTTCACTTTTTGAAATAACTTACAAGAAAAAATTAACTTTTTCACGACATTCTAATTCATTGAGATGCACCTGTATGTCCTACGAAGTCCAACTCACTCTACCTTAGGTTGAGGACATTCCGTATACTCCATCCTACAGAGGATCGAAATGAGACACAGCTTGTGTCTCCAGCAGCAGGGTTGAAGATACTGAAATAATTCTCTCTTTTTTTTTGTGATTAACAGTTTTTATTTATTTTTCACACACAACAACATCAAACAAACAAAACAAAACAACAGACACATACTCAATATTTCAAAAGTCCAGTCAAAAGGAATAGAGAGAGCTGAGAGACAAAGAAAAACCAAACAGGTAATTCCAGAAGATGGCGCAATCCAATCCCGCATATTAAATATGTCTCTTGTATCAGGGCACAGGAAATAGATCCACGGTGCAAACATTCCAACACCTGGGCCCGTTCAACGGCAGAATCCAAACCATTCTCATTCAGTTACAAAATATCTAGAGTATGCATTGAATATTCACAAACCCAAAATTGTATTCAATAAACGAAGAAAAGCAAAAGCACTCCCACTCTGCAAATGACATGCAAACGTTAGAGTGCGTTCTAGATATCAAAACACCTAGATGAAAAATCCTTTTAGAAATAAGGTAAAGTAAATAAAAGTATGAATATCTGTTGTAAAAAATAAAAACAACACAGACAGAAATAACCAACCGACAATTATAGACAAAAAACAATTCAGGCCGCACGTTACCGAGAACATAGGTCTGATTGAACAACAAAAAACTTGTGATGATCCGTGACCGAGCCACCTCAGCCCACAACGAGCCTCCCAAAAGGCTCACATTACCAAAACATTATTGTAATGAAACCTACTCTTCATTAGTCCCCTCCAGAAAAAAAAGAAAGACAAAAAAAAAGGGGGTTAGTCAGCAAAGGGACGATTGTATCGAATAAAAATAAAAAATACTATCCCATGAGGAGAGAGGAAAGAAAAAAATAAAAAATAAATAAGAAATTGATTTAGCGATCATCCATATCTCTCCCGTCACCATCTCCTCCATACCGGTCACCAAGCCCCTCCCGTCGGATCGAAGAAAGGGCAGCCGCCGTCCTCCCGCTGCCCTGTGGATCCGCAGCAAATGTCCCACTCTGTGACAGGGAGCCGACAAAATCCTCCGCTTTCCAAATAGAGTTGAAGCATCTCTGTTCACCCTCGTGCCGTAGTTTAATTACCGCAGGATAAGCGAGGAAGGGCTGGAGACCAAGCGCCGTCATCGATCTCAAAACCGGAACCAAGCTTTTTCTCTTGGCGGCTGTAACTGGACTAAAGTCAGGAAAAAATAGTAGCGTGACATTGTCCTGCGTGCACTTCACCGGATAGGCCTGCCGAGCACCCTTCAGAATCTCCAATCTGTCATGCCACCTTAGTACACGGAAGATGAGAGTACGCGGCCGATCGGAGTTTTTAAATAATTCTCTTTTTTAACAATAAATACAACAGAGATGTGGTCAGCATGATGTATAAAGGGTCAGTAGGGCTTTGCTAAAACTAACAAAATTTTGACAGGAACATAAGCAAAAACAGAAACAAAATCAAATTGAATAGTTCCAAACAGAATTGAAAATTTGAAATGGCCATTAACCGGTTAATAACGTTATTTTTATCGTTCCATTTAATATTTGAATTTTGCAGTTAACCAATCACAAATTTAAGTAGTCTATGCAAATGTGAAGTTGATGCATCCAACGAGTGAAATGCCCGCACTCAACTGTAAATTCATCATAGGTAAGTCGCAATGGCAATGCCCTGGCATTAATTTATCCGAGAATATATCACAAAAGCATAAAGCATTAGGCCTGCATTTAAGTGAAATTGAAAGTCAGGTAATACAGCTTGTTGTGTGTTTTGAAACCAGCAAAAATTGCAGGATAGTATAGAACATGGATTCAACAAGGTCACATCACACACCTGCCGCACATCTGTTAACTTAGAAAACAGAATAAAACTATATACATAAAAAGAAATATATAGGCTCAGGGCTCGCAAAATCGCTAGCCCGACATCCCGGGGCTATTGTGTTTTCAAGTCGGGCTACCAAAATGTATCACAGCCCTGCCCGACGGGCTACCTTAAATACAGGGCTCCCACGCAATGTTCCCTCTAAGCTGCATGCGCGCGGCCGCACACTTCTACAACCGCAGCCGCGCAGAAGAAATAACGTGCCGCTCGCACGCAATAATTAGTTGGGAAAGCCATTTGATTGAATGCCAGTAAAAGCGAAAGCATCGCAATGCTCAGGCAAACCGTTATAGAGTTGATGTCGCTATAGAGTTAGAACCGGTGAATGCGTTTCATAGAAAGAGAATGATGTGCGCCAAACGAGTCGCTGTAGAAACCGAATACTTCAATGTTTGCGGTGCGCTCAACATGAGAACCAACGCACATGACATGACATGTGAAATAAACGTCCTCATGTATTAAAGAAGAGTGGCTTGATTAAGTGCTGGAAATAGCGGAGGATGAGCACAGAACGGTAACAAAACTCAGATACATTTACAGTCACACACAGGTGTATTGTGCAAACATTATATTTTTTATATTTAACTTACAGATCTCAGCTTAAGTTATACTTCAGTTTGTTTTCTATTCTATTCTATCAGTTTAAATAGTTTGTTTTGATATTATATTATATTATGTTAGGCCTATATTATAAACCTAATAAATAATTGACCTTGTTTTTTAATGGAGTCTCTTGCTCATCAAGGCTGTATTTATTTAAAAAATACAGGAAAAAACAGTGATATTGTGAAATATTATTGCAATTTCTAATATTGGTTTCCTATTTTAATACATATACTTAAAAATATAATGTATTCCTGTGAAGCAAAGCTGAATTTTCAGCATCATTTCTCCAGTCTTTAGTGTCACATGATCTTCAGAAATAATTCTAATATGTTGAATTATTATCAGTGTTGCTGATCTGATATGCTGATTTACAACAGTGAAACTGTTGTGCTGCTTAATATTTTTTGGAACCTGTTACTTTTTTCTTTGATTAATAAAAAGTTAAAAGAACATTTATTCAAAATAGAAATCTTTTCTAACAATATAAGTCTTTACTATCAATTTTATCCATGTAACACATCCTTGCTGAATAAAGTTTCTTTAACTTTCTTTAAACTTTTTAAAAGTATCTTTAAAAAGAAAGAAAAAAATTCTGACCCCAAACTTTTGAATAGTGTATATTGTAACACAAAATCTCTATTTTGAATAAACACTGTTCTTTTTAACTTTTTATTTGTAAAAAATATCACCGGTCCCAAAAAATATTAAGCAGTACAACTGTTTCCAGCATTGATTATAAATCATCATATCAGAATGATTTCTGAAGATCATGTGACACTGAAGACTGGAGTAATGATGCTGAAAATACAGCTTTGCTTCACGGGAATTAATTAATTTTAAAGTATATTAAAATAGAAAACATTTATTTTAAATTGCAATAATATTTCACAATATTATTTTGTGAAATAATATTCAGTTTTTTTATCAAATAGATAGGCTACAGCCTTGATGAGCATAAGACACTTCTTTAAAAAAAACTTTACTGATCCCAAACCTTTGAATTGCAGTGTATTATACTGTAAAAAAAAATGTTTTCTCAGGTAACCTACAATGTACATCATTTAGTTACATCAAGGGTCAAATCAAATATAAATAGCACATTAAAGTTTCACACTTTTTTGTGTGTGCGCTGTACGGGTCTGGTATAAAGAATGTTTTTGCTCAGGTGCCCGAAATGTCCGCCCAATAGAGAAAAGTTTTGCTCATGCAGCAAGAAACAAAATTAGAGGGAACATTGCCTGTAAATAGTAAAATAAAACTCGTTCCTTGATATTTGTGTATTGAAAATGTTTTTGATTGACATTTATTGTCTTTTTTTTTAATTTGGGCTAGTTAAACTAATTTTCGGGCTACCAAAATCTGAAGAGTACCTGCCCGAAGGGCTACCAGGGATTTTGAAATTTTGCGAGCCCTGACTTATGCATGAAATATATTTCACTTAAATCATTAACGGATTAACAAAACGAAAGAAAAAAAAATTGTGCTGAGTTTTGGATAATTGTAACATGCTTCAAAGTTCACAGAAATGAATATGGAAACATTTGGATTTGTGCAGAATGAGAGAGGTAGGCTTCAGTTTCGCTATAAATTAATTTTGGCTTGATGTTTATATTTAGTCTAAATACAACTTTAGAGGATTTGTTGTGGAGAGAAGGGAACTTAAATAGCCTAGTTGTGTTTATAATGTTTTGTACACATTTTGCTTTATTTACCCGTACTTTAGCCTACATTTTTTCTGAATGTAATATTAAAATGCGACGTACAGCCTACTGATTTAGGCTGGGTTTTTTTCTCTCTCTCTCTCTCTCTCTCTCTCTCTCTCTCTCTCTCTCTCAAAACGCAATTTTATATGAGTAGCATTTTGTTTAATAGGCCTATAACTATAATTGTTCAGAAAGGTCTAAGGATTTATTTTAAATTATTATGATTAAAAATCTTTAACGGTAATTCATTTTGTCAGAAATTCTTATGCATCCACTGAGAGAGAAATAAGCTCATCTACACTGGAGAAAAAAACTTAGAGATAAGTATTATTTTTTCCTATTTTTTTACCCAAAACAAGGTATTGTGAGCATTAGTGAGTGCACATAATGCAATGTCTGTTTCATACATTCTGGTAGCCGGAAGGATCCATCGCGCAGTAAATCAATAAGTGAAACTCATAGATGTCATAAATCATATGACGTTCCAGGAAATTCCTAATATATACAACAGTACGCTATTTGCTGTCGCTGTATAAAATGCAGATAGGATATTTTAACTGATGAAACACTAAGACAATTAATATACGAGGTTCAAGGTTCTTTATTATTTGTCACATACACAATCATACAGGGTATAATCAGTAGTGAAATGTAGGTCAGGACAGGTCCGCTCAATGGACAGTGCAAAAAAAAAAAAAAAAAAGATGAAACATAACACAGGAGAGTATATATAAATATAGGTAAGAATAAGATAAAAAATAAGTATAAAATAAAATAAAATAAGGAGTAAAATATGCAATGAAATAAAATGTGCAATACAGTCTACTGTGGATTTAATAAATATTAATATAAACAGGGATGTGCAAGAGGAATGTGCAAACAGGTTGTACCGGGTATGTACACATAGCAGCAATGCGGATGATGGAGAATGATGGGTGTTTTTTACAGTTAATTAAATGAGTCCTGTAGATGTTATGAGACCGAGTTTAGGAGCCTGATGGCCTGAGGGTAGAAGCTCCTCCTCAGTCTCTCAGTTTTTGCCATCATGCTTCTGAAGCGCTTGCCCGATGGCAGTGTGATGAAAAGACGGTTACCAGGGTGATTTGAGTCCTTGATTATTTTTGCAGCTCTGCTTTTGCAGCGTTTGAGGTAGATGTCCTGCAGAGAGGGGAGGGCAGACCCAGAGATGCGCTCAGCTAAACGCACGACTCTCTGCAGAGCTTTGCAGTCCTGATTTGTGGCGTTACTATACCACACTGAGATGCACTGAGTCAATACACTTTCTATGGCCCCTGAATAGAAAGTTTTCAGGATTGCTGGTGAGACCCTGAATTTCCTCAGCTGTCGCAGATGGTACAGTCTTTGCCTGGCTTTCTTGACCTGTGTTTGAATGTGTGCAGTCCAAGTCAGGTCCTCGGAGATGTTTACACCGAGGTACTTGAAGCTGCTCACCCTCTCCACAGGGGTCCCGCTGATCATACGATTGTGACTAAATGGTTTATCTCTGTTCTTCAAGCCATTTAGTATGAATAAAGTATATTTATAATGCAATGATAAGCCTTGATCACTGTATAGATACATTCTGTGACATGAAACCACTTCAGATCACAAAAGGAAGTTATTTCAAACACTCGACTGATGTTATGAAATGAATTTGGAGCAAAAACATGTCATTAAATGTTTTTAAATGCACTGTAAAGCCTTGGTTCGTTATCCGTAGATACATACCCCTTAAGGCAGGGCCCTAGGCGACCGCTTGTACCACCTGTTGGACGGGCTGGCACTGACTGTTGACTCAGAACCGAACTATGTGAAAAGAGTGGCTTATTGAACTTGAAGCTAAAAAGCTCGCAAATTTATGTTGTAGCTGAATTTATTCATAGAGGAAAAAGTTCAAATTGCTTATTGAAGTTGAATTTAACAACTGATTGTGATTCAAAAACACCTGTGTTATTGAATGTAATGTTTTGTGGTGAGAGCATTATCCATTGTGGTAACACTTTATAATAACGTTCAGTTGTAAGTCATTTATAAGTGATTAGTTAATGATTAACTAATCTTTTACAAAACATGACTGTGTTCATAAATGATTAATAAGTGATATGTTAATATTTTTATCTATGTTTTGTAGATTAAGTTATAAATAATTTACAAGTGATTAGATATTGATGAACTAATCATTACAAAAAATGACTATACGTTCACAAATGATTATTAAGTAATATGCTAACGATTTAAAAATCTGTCGTAAGTTATCTTAAAAAAATAGCATATCATGAAATAATCAAATATATCCTTAGTAAATGGTTAATAAGTTACTAGTTAATATATTATTAATCACTTATTATTCGTTGAAATGTCAACATTGTACTATTATCTCAATAAACATTTGTTAATCATGAACAAATGATGATCAAACCATTAATAAATTATCAGTATATAATTTATGTATGTTTCATTAAAGTTGTAAGCTGGTCTATTAAAAAGCACAACAATGCAATTTGCTAAAACTATTTTTTTTAAATAATAAGAAATTATTTGCTGTCAAGTGAATAAACATGTGTAAATGACTGACAGTCAGGGGATTCCAGTGGGTTGTGTTAAACCCTTTCTCTCATCAGCACAGACTTGTGTTCTGTGTGGAGTGTGTGGGATCTAGTGATAATGTGAACCAGTTTTACCCTCCACTGAAGATCACATCAGGTGCACAGTGTTAAAACTCTCCATGTGTGTCAGAGAAGACACCTGTCTACACCCTCACCAGTCAGCCTTTACATTGCAGTACACACTACAAAGTATTCAAAATCTTTTGTGTATATGCATGAATAAATAATTTACAACACTTTCTGCATCCCCTAATCTAAAGTGTAAACAAACTACTCATCAGTTGTAAATGTTTTATAAACCTTCCGGATACAGGTTGTGTGTGTGAATATTGTGTGTGTGTGTGTGTGAGTGTATGTGTGTATATATATATATTAGGGCTGCACGATATATCGTTTCAGCATCGATATCGCAATGTGCGCATCCGCAATAGTCACATCGCAGGATGTGCGATGTTTAGTAGGCCTATACTTTTCGTTATATATACAGTATACTGCATCTGATTGTTTTCTTTGCTCACACACAGACACTGCATCTTCACCAGACGCGACAGCTGTACAGAGATATCCATTTTTAAATAAATTTAGTAGCAGAGCTACTGCAAGATTTCAGTGCTGGAAATCCATTTATCCTTTGCTGAAACTTCCGCGTTGTCGAGGAGAGCGCTGATCACGGTTGTTTAGCAACGGCAGAAGCCACGAAAGCGCAAGCTCCTGAGCGCTTTGGAAAGAAGGAGAAAGCAGCGCGGCTGGCGTTTTCCACGCGTTTTTAGCCACGACATGTGAACGGCCTATGGCCCCAAAGTCTGTCTACACTGGACGCGACAAAGCTACTGTTACAAATCATTTGAACTTTTGTGTCAGTACATCGTAAATAGAGCGAGGCATCAGTTAGAGCGGGGATTTAGACCGGGATTAGAGCGGGAATTTGTCGTGCCGCGCATGCATCCAGTGTAGACAGTAGGGATGCACCGATCCGATACTCAGGATCGGTATCGGCTCCGATCCAGTCATTTTCTGCGGATCGGGTATCGGAGAGACGAGACCGATCCAAATCCGATATTGTGTGTATACTATTCTGTGTTATTGTTAAGCCCCACGAAAGCACAAAAGCATTATAAAGCACCATAAAGTCAAAGTCCAAGTGTTCTGAAGCCGTTCCATAGTTTAATGTGAGGTACAGATGAATATTTAAGTCGTTAAATTCAAGTTCATGTAAACTCTTCTCTCTGCTGCGTCTGTCCGTTATCCTCCGTTCAGCGTTCAAACTGCGTGTTGCGTTCGTTTACTACAGTCAAAACAATGAAACTCTCCTCAAGAGCGCTCAATAACTGAGATTTAAAACCGTTAAAAGAAAAGGCTCAATAAACTATCGCGCAGATTTAATAAGCTACGCATCAATATCTCTTCCCTCTGTGCTTTGAACTTCTCTGTCCGGAGCTGTGCTGTGACTCCGTGCTGCTTCAAGAGCATCATTCTGCACACGGGATGCGCATAAGAGCTTTGTGCCGTTCTCTATTGGAGCTTTTCGTATTATAATACTTTTGCGCAATGAAATATTATTTATAGCGTTTCTTGTACTGTCCTATCAAGGCTATTAATAATCTAATGTATAGCACAGTAATGGAGGCAGGACTCCTCTATCATATGTTGCTGCCTTCATTACTGTGCTATATATTTAAAAGAAATGTCTTTTAATTTTGTAGTTTATATTTATAAATAAATACATTTACCTGTTTTCATTAATGTATTTTACAACAATGCAAAGAGCAATGTGTAACATTTTACCAGGTTTAGTCCTTCACATATTCACTTTTATTTGTTCTCCACTAAATAATGTTATTTCACTAAATGTTTAGATTGTTTACACCTGGTCATTTCATGTGTTTTCTCTGATGGGATATCTATCTGATTTGTTAAAACGTTTCCATTTACACTTGGCCACATAAATCTTCACAAAACGGATATAAATCCGATCTTCAATTCCCGCGCTGTAGCCTATATAAATTTAACGAAGTTCACGTCAACGAAATCAAAAGCGCTGCATTTTATTAATTATCAGCTCATTTCCAGATCAAAGACCGCAATATGAGAGCGCGCGGCATCAGCACTGGAGAGATAAGCCTGTCTTATACTTTTAATGAAGATGAGTGTGTTGAGCATCTGTGTCTTTCTTTCAGTTTCACTCGCGGCAGTTTGCGCGTCTGCTTGCTGAAGAGATACTCAGCTCATCCTTGTTGCATTAGCGCAGTCATATCTGACTAAAATGTCATATAGCCTATAACACTGTCTCACACGTTTATTATTTTTACATTTTGGGAGGAGTAAAATTCACATATGTGGCTTCAACAACCAGATGCATTTACACATGTCCAGTTTCATCTGGAATGCGGCCCAGACCACCTCCTGAAGTGTTTTGAGAGATCGGATTTATATTACAAAACGCATGAAGTGACCAGGTGTAAACAGCCCCTATATATATTTTCATGTTATTTTTCATTAAAATGAAGTTGTCTAGTAGATTGTGTTTCACACACAAAAGAGTGAAACAGAAGTATAGAAACTACATTGATTAAAAAAAAAACAAAAAAAAAACACTGCGCTAGGATCGGATCGGATCGGTATCGGCCGATACTCAGAATTTTCTGGATCGGATCGGATCGGATCTGAAAAAATGGTATCGTTGCATCCCTAGTAGACAGACAGCATCACTGATTATGGGTTCTACAGTATTTTGTGGCGTCGCGCGCGTCAGGTGTAGACAAGGTAAGAGCCACGCAGATGCTATGGTTGTAATTTGTTTATTTTCTATGCTGATTTACTCACCTATAAAATCACCCCAATCATTGATTTTTTTTCCAAACAGAGATATTAAAATCATCTGTTTTTTTTTTTTTTACATTTATGCATTTAGCAGACGCTTTTATCCAAAGCGACTTACAGTGCATTCAGGCTATACATGTTTTATCACTATGTGTGTTCCCTGGGAATCGAACCCACAACCTTTTGCGCTGCTAATGCAATGCTCTACCACTGAGCCACAGGAACATATCACAGGAACATTTTTCATATCGCAATATATATTGCAGAAAAACAAAATATCGCAATGTGAGTTTTTTTCCAATATCGTGCAGCCCTAATATATATATATATATATATATATATATATATATATATATATATATATATATATGTATATGTAATAATATATTAACTAGTAACTATTTACTGTTTATTAAGGATATGTTTGATTATTTCATGATGCTATTCGTTAAGATAACGTATTGTCATTTTTTGTAAATGATTAGTTCATCATCATCTAATCACTCGTCAATGTTTCCATTAGAGATTTGCGCAAAACTTTGTCGATGTTTTATAAATGTCGATAAAAAAGTATTGCGAAATGACTGCGTTTCCATTAACCAATGTTATGCGACTAAAACATAACCTTTTGCCTTTCGCGATAAGTCATGGCAACGGATTTTGGCTATATTTATTCAAAGGAGGCGTATGCGTGTATCTTTACAGAAGCAGCACGGAGAGCCGCTTCAGAAACATGCGTGGCGCGGCTGGAATAAACACAAGCATACTGTAGACTAGAGTGGCTGTATCTGAGCCACACTGCACCGCAGACGTGTACAGTGTGAATTGTCTAAGCATTAATGGCAGGGAAAGCCCCTTATACTCGAGAGTGGCCATGTATGAAGTGTTTCTTGGAGGTTATAGTACATTGAAGAATGATCATATGGCTTTTTACATATGCTAAAAACGTTTCCATTGCAGTTTTGCAAAATATTCCTTTTTCGAATTGCCTGAAAAACCACCTCATATGAGCGTAAAAACTTTTTTGCGATATATGGGAGTTTTTGCGAAATTGACACGTTTCCATTAGGCGTATTTTCAATTCGCAATTTTAATTTGCGCAATTTGAAGGGTAATGGAAACGCAGCTAATGATTTATAACTTATCTTTTTATCTACAAAACATAGATAAAAAAAATTAACATATCACTTATTAATTATTTATGAACGCATAGTCATGTTTTGTAAATGATTAGTTCATAATTAACTAATTGCTTGTAAATTACTTTTAAATTAATTAACAAAACATACATAAATTGTTAGCATATCACTTATTAATCGCTTATGAATGTTTTGTAAATGATTAGTTCATTAACTTATATCACTTATAAATTACTTACTGTAACAGGGCGAACGAGACGTAAGACGTGCGGATCCATATGCAAGCTTTTATTTACAGGCATGGTCAATAACAGGCAGGGTCGAACAAACATCAAACAGGTATAGAGAGGGCAAGACAGAAGAGTACTCAAGTAAACAGGCGTGGTCGGCGATCGGTGTACAATATCCAAGTGGCTTGACAGAAGGGGTAATCCAGGTACGAGAGCAATAATCCAAACGAGGTGCAAACTAGGGATGGCAGACGTGAAACTGACGTTTCGACACGGTGTCGAGATCCCGAAGCGCAGATGTTTCGAAACACTGCTCCGAAGCGTGATTCGAAACACCCATGTCACGTGACTAAGGCGATTCGAAGCATCGAGGCGTGTCACAAGTGTTTCGAGACGTGGCATACCTGCCGATTCTGCGTTTGATTGACAGGGTCGGGAACAAATCACACAATTGCACATCTGTCTCAACCTAACTCCCACAAAGTATAAAACTGGAGTTAACGCATCTTCACTTCGTGGGTTTTTGTGAGAGGAGAGAGATTTTGCGATATAGTGATATTTATAGTGTAATTTGGTTAATTATATTTAGGCTAAATTAAAAGTTATTATTAAGATATTGATAGATAGGCTATAGACATTGACAGATAATTGTCCCTTGTGAGAGGATTTTTTCAAAGGCTGAATTTTTATGTAAAAAAATAAATAGGCTAATATTTGGGGCAGTCGTGGCTTAATGGATAGCGAGTCAGACTTGTAAGCGGAAGGTTGTGGGTTCGAATCTCAGGTCCGGCAGGGATTGTTGGTGGGGGGTATCCTCCTTCAATACCACGACTGAGGTGCCCTTGAGAAAGGCACCGAACCCCCAACTGCTCCCCGGGCGCTGTAACATGGCTGCCCACTGCTCCGGGTGTGTGTTCAATTAGGATGGGTTAAATGCAGAGAATACATTTCACTACTGGTTATATACTCTCTATGTAATTGTGTATGTGACAAATAAAAATAATCTTAAAAAAAAAAAAGTCCATCCAGCAGAACAATACATTTTTTTAAATAAAAATCTTTATATGTAAAAAAAAAATTAAAACATTGTGGCTTGATGTATTTTACTGTCTATTTTTCATTACCAAAATAACACTTATTTATTCACAAAGAGTTCATTCAGATGTCAGACCGATGTTTCAACACATTACAAGAACAGAACAATAAAAAAAACACATTTTAATTGTTTATTATAATTTTGTGAAGATGACTGCTTCACCCAGGAACCCAAGGAGACAGCATTCCAGTCGAGCACACTAACCACTCCCCCAAATCACTAGGTGGATCGATTAACACAACATACGTTATAACTCGTCAATTCACTTAATTCACTCAGAGCAATACTTAAGTGACCACTAGGTGTCACCATAGAGACGGGTGTCGAAATGTTTCGAAGCCTCGACACGTTTGCTTCGACTGCTTCAGTGTTTCACGAAGCCTCGCTCTGCCCACCACTAGTGCAAACAGAGTCTGAAGAGCAAGACAAAGGGTTAATCCAGGAAACATGGGCAAGAATCAAAACACTAGAAAACATACAAGGCAAGGCAAGAATATGACAACTAAGTGGGCTCCGTAGAGTAGCTATCGCTTGGAGAGTGATAAACTATGCACTACTCGGCCCTGAGGGAGAGAGAGTCCAAGGCTTATAAAGAGTGTGTGATTGGGTGATAGTGATTGTGTGATAGTTCTCAGGTGTGAGCGTGATTAGTGCAATCAGCTGTGTGTGTGTCGTCAGTGCAATGGATGATGGGAAATGCGGTCCAGTGTGCTGTGTGGTGTGAGAGTCAATATGATGGAGAGGTGACCCCTGGTGGCTATCGGGCGGAAGGCCACAGACCGGATTTGTGACAGAGCCCCCCCCCCCCAAGGAGCGGCTTCCAGACGCTCTCCAGACAGCACAGTACAGGAGTGTGGTGGAGCGGAGGCGGAACAGGGGGAGGGACGGAGGGCCAGGTCCATGTGCAAGTGGAGGGATAGGTGATGGAGGCAGAGCAGGCGGAGCAGAAGACCACCAGACCGGAGCAGAAGACCACCACGGCGGAGCGGATGACCACCAGACCTGAGCAGAAGACCACCACGGCGGAGCAGATGACCACCAGACCTGAGCAGAAGACCACCACGACGGAGCAGAAGCCCACCAGAGCGAGACAGCTGACCTCCACAGTGGAGTAGACAGAGCAGGAGCCGACCAGTGCGGAGCAGACAGGGCAGGAGACCTCCACGGCGGAGCAGACAGAGCAGGAGCCCACCAGTGCGGAGCAGACAGGGCAGGAGAGCACCACGACGGATCAGGAGCACCACGGCGGAACAGGAGAACACCACGTTGGATCAGGAACCCACAGCAGAGATTGGAGCCTATGGAAAACTAAGACACAAGAGACAGGCAAGACAGACATTTCGAAATCAGACACCATGGCTGTTTCAGAACTGGGCGAGAGTTCAGAGATAGCCTTCTCGGCCAGTTCAGAGCGGGACAAATGTTCAAAAGCGGCCTCTGTGGCTGTGACAGAACAGGACGAGGAATCACAGACGGCCTCCATAGCCGTGACAGGGCAAGGCGAGAAATCACAGACGGCCTCCATAGCCGTGACAGGACAGACAAGGTGTTCGTTAATGGGCACCACTACTGTAACCAGAGCTGAAGGTAAAGAAGTCGCTTCAAGAGGTTCTGCAGCCTCAGCCGCCACCTCTGGCAATCCTTCCGCGGAAGTCGCTGGCTCTGGAAATTCAGCGGTAGTGAACGCAGCCCATACACACCACAAGGCGATCCCCATTGTGGAAAGCGCTACAGACAGGGAAACAGTTCAGGAACAGGAAGGGTTGAGAGCGCTGGTTTAGGGATACCAGCTGCACGGGCTGACACCAGCGGTAGGTCCATGACACTGGAAACCAGACTGGGAAATCGAAGCACTGACCTTGAATATCTGGGTTTGACGGACAGGATGTCACAAGACTCAGGATGATCAGCTGTGTCGTGACATGGTTCTGGGTGGTCAGCGGTGACGTGAAGAGCCTCTGGAAGATCCGCTGAGACGTGAAGAGACTCTGGAAGGTCGGCGGAGACGTGACTTGCATCGTGACGATCAGTTGAGACATGACTTGACTCGTGAAAATTAACCGTGACTGGGCTTGAGTCTGGATGACCAGCTGAGACGAGAAGAGATTCTGGAAGATCTGCGGAGACGTGACTTGACTCGTGACGATCAGCTGAGGCGTGGCTTGACTCGTGACGATCAACTGTGACTTGGCTTGACTCGTGACGATCAACTGTGACTTGGCTTGACTCGTGACGATCAACTGTGACTTGGCTTGGCTCACGAAGATCAACTGTTACTTGGCTTGACTCACGACGATCAACTGTTGTTTGACTTGACTTATGACTGGCAGCAATTACATGAAGGGGTGTTGTTGTGGCCGCCATTTTGTGAACGGGCTCCACTGTCGCCGCCATTTTGTGAGCGTGCTCTCGCGCGGCTGCGATCACACAATTGGGTGCGGTGTCGCGTTCCTCCACAACACCCACAGTGAACGCTGAACCCACAGTCAATAAAGCATAGTCCATAAAATCACTTAGAGACGAACAGGTACCTTCAAGGGTTAATCGTGATTTGAGCGGCTGGTTAATGCCCTCACAAAAAAATCTATGAGCACACAGTCTGGCAGATCAGAGTAATAAGCAACTTTCAAATACTCTTGAATATAGTCCTCGAGCGAACGTGTGCCCTGTTTGAGGGCTAATAAGTCTTGCAATATCCATACCTGGCCATTGTCCACTTGAAAAGCTGCTGGATCCTTGTGTGGCCAAGTATTCTGTAACAGGGCGAATGAGACATGAGACGTGCGGATCCATATGCAAGCTTTTATTTACAGGCATGGTCAATAACAGGCAGGGTCGAACAAACATCAAACAGGTATAGAGAGGGCAAGACAGAAGAGTACTCAAGTAAACAGGTGTGGTCGGCGATCGGCGTACAATATCCAAGTGGCTTGACAGAAGGGGTAATCCAGGTACGAGAGCAATAATCCAAACGAGGTGCAAACAGAGTCTGAAGGGCAAGACAAAGGGTTAATCCAGGAAACATGGGCAAGAATCAAAACACTAGAAAACATACAAGGCAAGAATATGACAACTAAGTGGGCTCCGTAGAGTAGCTATCACTTGGAGAGTGATAAACGCTATACACTACTCGGCCCTGAGGGAGAGAGAGTCCAAGGCTTATAAAGAGTGTGTGATTGGGTGATAGTGATTGTGTGATAGTTCTCAGGTGTGAGCGTGATTAGTGCAATCAGCTGTGTGTGTGTCGTCAGTGCAATGGATGATGGGAAATGCAGTCCAGTGTGCTGTGTGGTGTGAGAGTCAATATGATGGAGAGGCGACCTCTGGTGGCTATCGGGCGGAAGGCCACAGACCGGATTCGTGACACTTACAACTGAACGTTATTAGAAAGGGTTGTTGCTTTTCATTTGAATTGGGTACAAACCAAACAGAAACTAGGTTTTAATTTAATTTAATTTTATTGTTCGATTTATTGAAATGGTACACAAAGTGAAACTGTTCAATCATTGACTTAACACAGCTAAAAGGAACAGAAACAACGGTTTAAGGTCCACTGAAGTGCTTTGATTGGACAAAAAGTTTGATGAGAAGCTGAAGTGCCGGGTGGTGTCATCAAAATTATAAAATAAAAAATATATAAAATTACTTGTTTTTAAACCGCAATGCTTAAAAATGTGTGCAAGCGATGAATTTTCATCACCATGGTGCACTGTAACTTGACGTGAGTGCACAACCGTGATAAAGACGATAGTCCAAAATCTCTACCAGTTGAGAAATTTCTACCAGTTAATCATGTCTACCGGTATATCACCCACCCTTAATGTCATTGTTGGAAAAACCTCTCAGCCAATCTTGTTTGAGGACCAGAATGAACTGTTGTATAAAGCTCTATATAAATAATCGTCACTTGTATAGAGTGCTGAATTGCAGAGCTAGTATAAATATATCCACATGGTTAATGATCAGATTCTTACTTAACTGCTGGTTTCTCACCACTGTCATTTTTGCTATGTGTGTTATTTTGTCACTGAGAGGAAAACGTGCAGCACATATTCACATAATTATCTAAACACCACGCTTAGCAGCATGGGTGGCATCAGGATGTTTGCTAACAATCAGTCTGTGCTTGCATATATCAAACTTTTTTACCCCTAAGCGAACAACATATATTGGGGCATTTACACATGGCAGCATTTTTTGATTGTAGTTTTCTAAAACCTTCCCACACTCTAATCGTCCAGCTTTTTTTGCAGTTTGACAAAGGCAGTGTTTCACTTTGGTTTAAGGTGCACATTTACAAACTTCATTAAGCACTTGCCCTCGGGGGAATCCCTGCTGCCATTTTGAAGCAGGGCTTGACAGTGCAAGCATTTCACTGTATGGAGCATATGAGTGCGAATACAATTTCTTAAACAGCCTAACTTACACAGTAGCCTATAACAAATCATCAACTAAACAGTTGTCAACTCTCAGCTACAAACCCCCCCCCCCCCCCCCCCCCCCCCAAAAAAAACAAAAACAAAAAAAAAACAGAGCAAACAACCTTGTAAAATATTATGATGGCAGTTTCTTTCGTACCAACTAACATTTTGAAAATACGAACACTTTCATGAAAACAAAAGTTTACGTCAGAACAGCTTTACGAACGATTTACACAAAAATTCATTCTGCTCGTGTTTCATGAATGAGGCCCATTTTTGGAAAGGGTTCAAATACACAAAAATGCTGGAAAACCAAATAATTTGTGGGACCTGAAGGATTTTTCTGAAGAATAGCAGGCAGTTTAACTGTTCAGGACAAACAAGGGACTCATGCACATCTATCACTAAACAAAAAACACAGCTGTGGATCATTCAGGTAACAACACAGTATTAAGAATTATTTTAACTATTATTTTGTCTTGTGGACTACATGTAAACATCTTTTATGGGAAATATCTTATTCAGGTCAGTACTAAATAAACAATAACATGCATTTTGTATGATCCCTCTTTTTTTGGTAAAATAATTAAAGGGATAGTTCACTTTGAAATTAAAATTTGGTATCTATCAGCTTACCCCAAGGGCATCCAAGATGTTGGTGTCTTTTTTTCTTCAGTAGATCCAATTTTGATGTTTTTAGGTCAAACCGTTCTAGTCTGTCAGTCATATAATGGCAGGTATAGGTCACTGTCTCTATAAGAGGGAAAAAGAACATGCACAGAGAAATCCAAATTAAACAATTCCCCATCGTAACTACACATTGATGGCCTAAGACACGAAACGAGCGGTTTGTGTGAGAAAACGAACAGTATTTATATTGTTTTTTACCTCTTGTACACAACCATGTCCAAGGGATCTGAGTGCGCACACACATCCGGTGTGTGACGTGTGTGTGTGCACGCTCTGGCTCACGCTGCATTCACACAGGGCGTCAACGCTTGACGGAGGGCGTGTCTGAAGCGTGGTGCTGACGCAACTTCGTGGTATTTTCTTATTGGAAGACGCGCACTGTCATCGCTCGTGTCGTTTCTGAACTGTCTACTCTAGGATAATGATGACTTCTTTTAAGCAGACCCGCTTGCTGTCATGCATTGTATTTCTATACGAGCGCTCCATGTATCCGTTTCATTCATCTGTAACTCGGCGTCAACGCTTGACGGAGGGCGTGTCTGAAGCGTGGTGCTTTAAAAAATTATTTGAATTGTTTGACAGTATTATTATATACGGTTATGTATATTCCTTTTGGTACAAAATGATGGCTCTTTAATTTCGGAATGGCACAAATATTATTCATGGACTAATCCTTCGTCATAGTAAGATTCCTTTTTTTTTTCCTCGCCGGTGTCATGTCTCAAACTGTTCCTGGATCTGTTATTTTTTACATGGTTAGGTGGAAGTGACGCAGGGTGAGGAGGGTGGAGTTGCGGCATGTGTGTTTGGCTAGTTACAGATGAATGAAACGGATACATGGAGCGCTCGTATAGAAATACAATGCATGACAGCAAGCGGGTCTGCTTAAAAGAAGTCATCATTATCCTAGAGTAGACGGTTCAGAAACGACACAAGCGATGACAGTGCGCATCTTCCAACAAGAAAATACCACGAAGTTGCGTCAGCACCACGCTTCAGACACGCCCTCCGTTAAGAGTTGACGCCGACACCCCGTGTGAATGCAGCGTGAGCCAGAGCGCGCGCACACACGTCACACACCGGATGTGTGTGCGCACTCAGATCACTTGGACATGGTTGTGTACAAGAGGTAAAAAACGATATAAATACTGTTCGTTTTCTCACACAAACCGCTCGTTTCGTGTCTTAGGCCATCAATGTGTAGTTACGATGGGGAATTGTTTAATTTGGATTTATCTGTGCATGTTCTTTTTCCCTCTTATTGAGACAGTGACCTATACCTGCCATTATATGACTGACAGACTAGAACGGTTTGACCTAAAAACATCAAAATTGGATCTACTGAAGAAAAAAAGACACCTACATCTTGGATGCCCTTGGGGTAAGCTGATAGATACCAAATTTTAATTTCAAAGTGAACTATCCCTTTAACATTTTGCAGATTCTGCAAGGTGTATGTAAACTTTTGACTTCAACTGTACATTTTTTTTTTTTGGCAGGAAGGGAAAGAGAGCAGCATCTCCATTATCCATTTGTGCTTCCATGAAGAGTAACAACTCCATGTTTCATCCCCCTGATCTCAGTGATGAAACAGTGACCTTTGATCCTGTGTGAGTACATTCATGTAAAGTAAGACATTCAAAACAAGAACACAGAGTGTACACAGAAAGAGAAAAAGTTTGCATTTTTTATTTCTGCCATAAAGGTGTTTAGACAGAAATAAAACTGAAATCATGTTCTCTTTTTAACAACAAACAACCCAGAAATGGCAATCATGATGTAAAAAAGAAAACTGTAAAGGAAGTGTCAATAGCCTCTTTGTCAAATACAACTTGTTAAATGGTGCTCATGCATGCTTCTCTATGTCATGTCTCTTTTATATAACTAATTACACAGAAATTAAAGAACACATGTATTTTTGCAACATGGTATTTCTGCATTAGTGTTACATTGACAGTAATCAGGCAATCTGCTGGCTACAGTACATTACTTATATTTAACTTTATATTTAAAATGGAATTTTACATTATTCATGAGATTCTTCATTTTCCGGGTTTCCGAGTTCTCGCTGTTATACACTCAGGGACGCTATTACTCATCTCCTGAATGAGTCTAGAATCACTCGATCAAAAACACAGACAAGGAAGATGCAGAAACGAGTGATTTCATATGTAAGCATATACATATGAAAAATAATGCAATCATCAACACTAAGCCACATATAAATGAAAACTGCCTAATGTTACAGAGTGAAATGTCGATCCAGGAAGTGGTAAAGGAATGTGCAAGCTTTGGGAATGCTGATGGAAGCCATCTACTGCATCTTTGCTTTGATAACAGAACTGAATATGATCCAGATGTATTATTTCAACTGTTGATTAAAAAAAAGAATGATTGAAGCTAGAATAAAACAGATTTGTTTAAAAGTAGAGGGTCTGTTCTTTATTTTGGTGTATTGCATGTTCAGATATTCATAAAATCAAATATTTTGGGAGCCTTGAAATTTGAGTAAAAATCATCAAAAATGCTGGTGGTGGCCGGCAACTTTTTTCAAAAACGCTGGCGGGGAAAGAGTTAAAAGGAGTCTATTCAACACTTCTTTCTAAATGTGGTCATGGATTATTTCAAACAAGATAATTTATAGTAGAGACATTTAAATATATTCTCTATGTTGATGAACGTATTTTCTGTTCATTTTTGTCTCTGTTCATCTTAATGTCTTTTCAGTGGTCGGAGAGCTGACCAGATCAGATATGTGTCCTGTCAGACCTCCACATCCTCCGACAGTCAGAAGCACATCGGTCATCATGACACAGAAGCAGATCTGCAGCTCAATTCAATGCAGAGAGTCAAAGACCAGCATAAAACCAGCATGAAGAACAAATATGAGAGCTTATTTGAGGGAGTCAAACTACAAGAGAATCAAACCCTCCTGAACAGGATTTACACACAGCTTTACATCATAGAGGGAGAGAGTGAAGGAATGAATGAAGAACATGAGGTGCTACAGATGGAGAAAAGTTACAGGACACTCCAAGACACTCCAATCAACTGCAATGACATATTTAATCCTTCACATGAACCAGGATATGAGGAGATGAGAAGAGAGAAGAAAGACAAAATAAAGACGGTTCTTACTAAAGGCATCGCTGGAATTGGAAAAACTGTCTCTGTGCAGAAGTTCATTCTGGACTGGGCCGAGGGAAAAGCCAATCAGGATGTAGATTTCATGTTTGTGCTTCCATTTCGAGAGCTGAACTTGATTGAAGATCATCATTACAGTCTTCACAGACTTCTGCTTGACTTTCATCCTGAACTTCAGTATCTGGACTCAAAGATTTATGACAAATGTAAAGTTGTGTTCATCTTTGATGGTCTGGATGAAAGCAGAATTTCACTGATGTTTTCAGACAGTCAGAAAGTTGCTGATGTGACTGAGATTTCATCAGTGGGTCTGTTGATGTCAAACCTCATGAAAGGAGATCTGCTTCCCTCTGCTCATATCTGGATCACCACCAGACCAGCAGCAGCCAATCAGATCCCCTCCAACTACATCAACCGTGTGACAGAAATTCAGGGATTCAATGACCCTCAGAAAGAGGGATATTTCAGGAAGAGAATCAGTGACGAGCATCAAGCCAGCAGAATCATCTCACACATCAGAAGATCAAGAAGCCTCCACATCATGTGCCACATACCCGTCTTCTGCTGGATCTCAGCCACTGTGCTTCAAAACATCCTGGAACAAGATCTCAGTGCAGAAATCCCTCAAACTCTGACTGAAATGTACATCTACTTCCTGCTCATTCAAACAAATATGAGGAACCAGAAGTATGAAGAGAGAGATCCAGTGAAGCTCCTGCAGTCCAACAGAGAAGTGATTGTGAAACTTGCTGAACTGGCTTTCAATCAGCTGATGAAAGGCAATGTGATGTTTTATGAGGAGGACCTGAGAGAGAGCGGCATAGACATCACTGATGCCTCAGTGTATTCTGGGATTTGCACTGAGATCTTTAGGGAGGAATATGTGATTTATCACAGGAAGGTTTACAGCTTTGTACATCTGAGCTTTCAGGAGTTTTTTGTAGCACTGTATGTGTTTTACTGCTATTTACACAAGAACAGTGAGGTTCTGAAAATGTTTCTGACAAGAAAGTCCAGAACTCAGTGTGAGAAAGTTCCTCTTGATGTGTTTCTGAAGGGAGCAATGAATAAAGCCTTGAAGAGTAAGAATGGACACCTGGACCTTTTCCTTCGATTTCTTCATGGCATCTCACTGGAGTCCAATCAGAGACTTTTACAGGATGTACTGATACACACTGAGAACAACCCAGAGAGCATCAAGAAAATTACCCAAAACCTGAAAGGAGGTCAAAAAAACAATGTTAGTCCTGAAAGATGGATGAATCTGTCACACTGCTTAATTGAGATGAAGAATAATTCTGTTGTTGAGGAAATGCAGGTGTTTTTAACATCTGGAAAGAAAGAAAAAACTCTTACACTTGCACAATGCTCAACTTTGGCAAACATGATCCTGATGTCAGAGGAGGTGCTGGATGAGCTAGACCTAAAAAAATACAAAATCAAGTCATCAAAAGAGGGTCGTTTGAGACTGTTACCTGCTGTGGGGAACTGCAGAAAAGCTGTGTGAGTGTGAAAATGTAATAATATTATAAGTTGAATATAATTGTACTAGACTATGAAGAAAACACTTATTTTTTAAAAAATGGTAACACTTTAGAATAGGGAACACTTATTCACTATTAACTATGACTTTTCCCTCAATAAATTCCTAATTTGCTGCTAATTAATAGTTACTAAGGTAGTTGTTAAGTTTAGGTATTGGGTAGGATTAGGGATGTAGAATAAGGTCATGTAAAATAAGGCATTAATATGTGCTTAATTAGTACTAATAAATGGCTAATATTCTAGTAATATGCTTGCTAATAAGCAACTAGTTAAGAAACCCTAAAATAAAGTGTTACCAAAAAATTAAATTACAATATTCAACTAAGGCTTTTTCCAAATTAAGTTTTGTATAAATAAAAAGAAACAAGAGTGTTGAAATATCATGCACATAATGTTAATAAATTATTACTTTTAAGACACATTTATTTTAATTACTGAATTTTCCTGTAAAGACTGTGAAAAATCATCTATCATTATCTTATGTTGAAGCTCAATGAACGTCAAATTGAAGTCTTGCAATCTGGTGGGTACACCAGCATGCCTTATATCCAGGCGCTCTCTTTTTTTCAGATTCCCACGCTGTAATCTCTCTGATCAGCACTGTGAAATCCTGTCTTCAGCTCTACAATCATCAAACTCCCCCCTGAGAGAGCTGGACCTGAGTAACAATGATCTGCAAGTTTCAGGAGTGAAGCTGCTCTGTGCTGGACTGAAGAGTCCAAACTGTCAACTCAACATACTGAGGTTTGAGTTTCACATTGATTCATTAATATGTTAATAATAATGTGTGAGTAAATATAATATATATTATACTTTTAGATTCATGATTTTTTTTCTTCCTACACTTTTATAAGTGTTCCTTCACCTGTAATTAGTTACTCTGATTCTTGAATGCTTTATTATCTATACAGTTATTGAATGAAAACAGAATGGTATTGTGGCCATTATCAATAATCCGTCATCAGTTAAGGGGTGGTTGACTGTTTTTTTTTCTGTTTTTTTTCTGGGCTTGATTGTGTTTGTGGGGTGCAGTCTAACATGTGTTAATGCTTCATTTTTAAAAAACACATTATTTTTCACATAATTTACCTTTATTCTAATTACAAAGTAGGCTGCTCAACCAACTTGAACATTTCCAGTTGTGTGCAAGTTTTCTAGTGGAAAATGAGCTGGTGTCACGCCCATGGACTGTTTTGTGTGTGTTTTTCCTCCCCATGTGCTCCATGACCCAGTTTCTCCCTTGTCTGAATGTGTTCATGTCATCCAGGTGTGTCTCGTAATTAAGCTTGTTACCCCATGTATTTAAGTCAAGGTCTGCGCTGTCTTTGTTGGGTCTACTTCGTCATGTTCGTGTGTCTCCAGCCGTTTCCTGTGTGAGTTACCCCTTGTTTGGATTATATTAAAGACAGTTTCATTTATTCCACATCTCCATCATTCCTCCCAGCACAGTTCCTGACAGCTGGAAAATGTAGAAATTAACAAAAGAGTCCCCACACCCCGAATCAGTCAATGAAATAAAGAAAGATCACAGCATTTCACATACATTTCAACATGTAGGCTTATTTTAAAATAGACTAATATGTATATGGTGTATTTTTTTTAATGTTATGTATACACTATATTTTTTTTTTCCTTGGACATGTTAAATAAATAATAATAATAACAAAAATAAAAATGTCTAGATGTCTAGATGTCTGCATAGCCTTTTATATAAATAAATATATGGGCTGTAATATCTAGATGGTGAAACAAGACACAATTTTTAATTGTTTCAAATAGTTTTACTATAGTTTTTATTCGTTTTAATTTTAAAGTCATAATTAAAGCTGCAGTCTGTAACTTTTGGCGCTCTAGCGGTTAATAAACAGAACTGAGTGTTTCTTATGGAAGAACATTGTAGCTGAAGCTCTCTCTTTATGTCTATGATGAGTCACACAGGTACTGGGCTACTCCACAGCAGTACCTACCCGAACCAGTCTAAAATAGTCCGAATATAAACACTTATTATAGGTGTACCGTAGTGATTCAGGACAAGCCAAAAACATGGTTTGGAAAATACTTTATTTCCCTTCTCCTATAAACGTGCTGATGAGTTCCTGGTTTTATTAAGCCCCTCCCTCAGAAATATGCAATGGGCTCAGATTGGTTAGCTGGCCCAGTGTGTTGTCATTCGCTAAACCGCCAGTGCGCGTCTAAATTTCACGGCCCTTACCTCAGTGGCATGTGCTCCAGTTGTATTGTAAACAATGGCGTTGTCAATATTGCTTATTAGTGAAGAGGATCGCACAGAACCTGTGCAAGCACACGGCTCTTAATGGTATGTTTTTTGTTTGTTGTTGTCTCATACTTTTAATATACGGTTTTATCCTGATTAAAGCTTTAATACAGTACGGCAACCATGGCGTGTCCATGTTTAATGGTTTTCATAGCTATGTGAAAATAAGTATAAGTGGAACAGTTCATTGTTGGAGCTGAGCTGATGATCTGAATGAGAGAGAGAGAGAGAGAGAGTTAGAGAGAGAGAGAAAGATGCAGAGTTTGTGCAGAGCAGGGGGATGCGAGGAACAGGATTAAGAACTGCAGCTTTAGAACACTGATTTTGAAACTTATGAATCCATTAGAATTGTTAGAAGACAGAATTGTGATTCATATATGAATAGATTTTTACATTTTTACCTCTAGTTTTCTCTTCCTCTTCTCTAAAGCAGTGCAACATGGCCTCGCCCCCTTTTGTTGCATGTTCCTGGGGGCAGGGTTTGTGATGTCACAAACACGGGAATTAACTTGTTGTAGTCCCTACGAGCCGTATTTGTTGGCATTAAACTGCCAAAATTTGATATCTCCGGATATCTCGGTTTGCATTGAACTTTCAGCGTCATAACTTTGACAACAGCAACATTACACACTAACTAAAGTTAAAAAAGTGAAATCACAATCAACCACCCCTTTAATCCATATATAGCCCTATTCAGACGGTAATTGTTTCTCATGGGGATGTAAGTGATTTTCACCATTTACAGGAGGTAGTCTGTGATTTAATTGCCGTCCGAATCCAGAATGTCAGTGTTTATCCCAGCCGAATTACCTACTGTTTTTTGACAAACACCAAGGTCGTGTGGTAATTTAATTGCCGTCCGAATCCACATCTCTGAGTTTACGAGACGAAACGATTCAAAATTCATGTTTAAACCATTTTTGAGCACTCCGAACACCGTACGTTAACTGTTGCGCTTCGCTGTAATTTGCATGCATATTTACTACTGAAATGCTGGCAAGTATTTAAAAGAACAATACTTCATAACTGCTCCATCGCAGTGAGTGGGAGCAGAAAGAGAAGAAAAGCAAGTGAACATTCGAAATGGGTCTATATTATGCCAGCAGCAGGTATGCAATACAATTTTAAAATGTGTATTATAAATAGATATCGCGTAAAATTATTATATAACTATAGCGTGTCTATTTTCCTATTTTTAAACAGGAGATTTAAATATAATAGTAAATAGGATTATATATTATAAAATATGCTTGGAATAATAAGAATACATTTTACATAATAATAAGTATTTTTTTTAAAGATTTTACACAATGATAAGAATACATTTGTAAATAAAATTAATTTTATTTACAGCAGACAGTAATGTGACTGGCCACGTGAGCAGAGCGTTCTCAGGTTCGTAGGAACACAGAACTCGCTCCTCCACTGTGAATAAATCGCCACCTGAATCCATGAGTTTTATCACTGAGGTGATATGTAAATTTATTTTTACAGACGTCCACATGAGAAACAATTACCGTCCAAATTGGGCTTAAGATGTTGTTGTCATTAACTTTATACAACATAACTGTGAACATCACAATGGGATGCAGACACTTCCTTCTCAAAAACATGAGACCGTGTATGTAGTTTAATTTTGTATGTATACAGTGTGTATGTAATGGATTGATTCTCATGATCCTGTTTAGATTGGCATGCTGTAATCTCACTGATCAGCACTGTGAAATCATGGCTTCAGCTCTACAGTCATCAAACTCTCTCCTGAGTGAACTGGACTTGAGTAAAAATGACCTGCGAGATTCAGGAGCAATGCAACTCTGTGCTGGATTGAAGAGTCCAAACTGTCAACTCAACATATTGAGGTACTTAAGGGCAAGGGTTGGAGAGTAACAGAATACATGTAATGGTGTTACGTAATCAGGATACATAAATCTAACTGTAACTTGTTACAGTTACATAAAAAAACAAAGTATTCAGATTACAGTTACATTTTGTAAAAAGTGGGAATACTATCAGGATTACACTTCTATCATTTAAAATTAAATAAATTAGTATTTTGACACAACAACGCTATATTTAGCACTGCTTCATCATAGTTCCTGGTTCTGTTGAGACTCATGTTGACTCATGTGAGCCACCTGCTGGTGCGTGTGCAAATAACACCCGTCTACAATTACTGTCCTCAAACGCAGGATGAGATGCTGCTACAGTAAATTAATTACGATGATTCCTGCTGGGAAAAACATTTTAATGTCTGGAAATTTCACAGTTATTTTGTTTTCAAAGAGGATGAAGGAAATTAAGACTTTGCTTTAAAGTGCCCCTTTTATGGGTAATGAAAAGTTCATATTTTGGTTTTGGGAGTCCCCAATAACAGGTTGACATGCATGCAAGGTCAAAAAACAATTTCATTGTCTTATAATATGCATTTATTTTTACCTTATTTGCTCAACGACTCCCAAACGATTCATTTAACGATTCATTTTTCCAATCCCCTCCTTTGCGTGATGCTAATCTGCAGTGATTGGTCGATTGGTCTCATTTTCATTTCATCATGCCTGTAATGCCTGATAAAGCAGCGTTTGTGAGCGCAGTGCTGCTTTGTGTACAGCGTTACCGGGGAAACAGCTATTTTTACTGCTCCAAAGCGGTACCTAGTGGCAAAGAATTACATTTTTCATTCAGACCAACACGAAAAGACCAACAAGTGGGCGGGCATTATGCTAATGTTTCATGTTGACGTCAACATGAAATGGCTTGGGATTTGTTTTAAATATGACTCGTTTCAATGATTCAGAGTCGACTCTTTCTTTTGAGAGACAATAACTTTATACACGGTGCACTTTCAGATTTAAAACTTTGCAGGATGTTTTCATTCACTTAGAGCTGTGTTACACACTGCATGAAAGGTAATTTTCAAAAATCCATAATAGTGGCACTTTAACAAAGTAGGCTGCTCAAACAACTTTTGCACATTTGCAGTTGTGTGCAAGTTTTCTAGCGAAAAAATTAGCTGGAAAATGTAGAAATTAACAAAGAGTCCCCACACCCCGAATAAGTCAATGAAATAAAGAAAGATCACAGCATTTCACATACATTTCAACATGTAGGCTTATTTTAAAATAGACTAATAAGAATATGGTGTAATTTTTTAATGTTATATATATCAAGGTTATTTTCGTAAACGAAAACTGAAACTAAGACTAAAACTATTGGTCAAAAAACATTTTCGTAAACTGAAATAAAATTAAAATTACTAAATAAATGAAAAACTAAAACTAAATGAAACTAACAACAGTAACTGAAAAACTAACTAAAATAAAATAATAATTAGCAAAAATAAATAATCGTGTTCGTGATTTAATAAGCTCTCATTCTGTGCCAGAAAATCGGACCTGTGGTTGTTTAGGGAAATGGAGTGCTTCATGCACGTGAGCTGCGTCCTAAGCGGCTATTCACAGAGAATGCGTTTTTGCATTTAAAAAAACAAGGTGCGGGCTATGAAATGGGAAATAACTATAAAATATGACATGGGAAATAATAATAATGCACACCTTACAGCGCACGAACGTTTAAAAGCGTGCTTGACGTGCGAGAACAACATGAGAGTGAGTTAACAGACACAGAATTAAAAGTTTTGGATGAGCTGACTTTAGTGAATAGTCATTTTGTCACGCTTTGCGATTACTATGGTAACGTCTGCCTCGAGTCCATGACACGAGCACCGCCTTGACTGTATAAAACGCATCCAAAATGAGAGAAAGCGATAGCCGCACTGTTTTCACCGCTTTCCGTGTTGTGTAAAAGGGGCTTTAGAACTTGGATTGATTGCGCTGCTCATCTGACGCGCGTGCGCGCTGGAGCGGCTTGTCAAAGTAAAGTGCAAACATCATTTAAATCACCATATCGCATTTATTTTTGAGTAGTATGAGGTTTCAAAGCATTTTAGATTGTTTCTTCTTATTGTGTACGTTCATAGAGGGAGAGACGGGACATACAGTAGTGTGCACCGGTGGCTCGTCTGTGCAAAAGATCCAACAAATAAACGCATTGAAAACACAGATGGACAAAAATAAAGTTTACAGAGTGTCAAAGTCAAAGTCAAAGTCTGCTTTATTGTCAATTCTGCCACATGTACCGTACATACATACAGAGAATTGAAATTGCGTTACTCTCTTACTCCCTGGTGTATACAGATAACACTAAACCCTAACAGTAGAACGTAAAAATACAGATAAGTACAAATCATATATATATATATATATATATATATATATATATACACACATACATGCATACATATATATATACAACATACATACACAAAATGCAACTATTACAAATATACAAACAAGGACATGTAAAAAAAATAATAATAATAATAATAAAAAGTAGATAAAGTGGCATAAGGCACATGGTAGATAGAGTGCAAACCAGTGAAATAAACAAACAGTGCAGAATATAAATGTGTAGTGCAAAGAGCTTATTAAATCTATTCTATTTAAAGTGACAAAACAAGCAGTCTTTATTCAGACTGTCAGAAGAGGTAGTTGAATGAGGTCAGTCCAATGCTGTACAAAGTGACTGGTGCTTTTGTGCTTTCTTGGCCAGTGCTGCAGTGTTGTTGGTCCAGGAGAGGTCCTCTGTGATGTGTACACCCAGGAACTTGGTGCTGCTCACTCTCTCCACGGTCGCACCATTGATGGTCAGAGGAGCATGCAGAGAGTGCACTCTCCTGAAGTCAACAACAATCTCCTTCGTCTTCTCCACATTCAGAGAGAGATTGTTGTCACTGCACCATCCGGCCAGGTGGCTCACCTCGCTCCTGTAGTTTGTCTCATCTCTGTTGCTGATGAGACCCACCACAGTCGTGTCATCCGCAAATTTAATGAAGAGGTTGGAGTTGTTTGACGGTGTGCAGTCATGGATCAGCAGAGTGAAGAGGAGGGGGCTCTGCACACATTCTTGGGGGGCCCCTGTGTTCAGTGTGATGGTGCTGGATGTGTTACTGCCGACCCGTACTGCCTGAGGTCTCCCGGTCAGAAAGTCCAACAGCCAGTTGCACAGCGACGTATTGAGCCCCAGCTGGACCAATTTATGAATGAGCGGTTGAGGGATGATTGTGTTGAATGCTGAACTGAAGTCTATGAACAGCAATCTGACATACGTGTCTTTTTTGTCCAGATGTGTGAGGGCTGGGTGGAGGGCAGTGGCGATGGCATCATCGGTCGAGCGGTTGGACCTATATGCAAACTGGAAGGGGTCCAGGGAGGGGGGGAGGACAGACTTGATGTGTTGCATGACTAGCCGTTCAAAGCACTTCATGAGAATAGGAGTGAGTGCTACTGGACGGTAGTCATTGAAGCAGGATGGAGATGACTTCTTCGGGACTGGAATGATGGTGGTAGCTTTGAAGCATGTGGGGACAACAGCCTGACTTAGCGAGATGTTGAAAATGTCTGTGAAGACATCAGTGAGTTCCACTGCACAGTCTCTCAGTACACGCCCAGGAATGTTGTCAGGACCCGGAGCTTTGCGTGCATTGATCCTGCTGAGGGATCTCCTTACGCTGTTCGGGGACAGCGTCATCACCTGGTCACCAGGAGGAGGTGGAGTCTTCTGTGCAGTGGTGCTGTTTTGTGCCTCAAAGCGAGCAAAGAAGGCATTCAGCTTGTTCAGCAGGGGGATGGTGCTGTCGCAGGTCTGTGGTGGGGGCTTGTAATCCGTAATGGTCTGTATCCCCTGCCACAGGCTCCGAGTATCTCTGCTGTCCCTGAAACGATGGGCTATCCTCCTGGAGTACTGTCTCTTGGCCTCTCTGGTGTCAATGTGTCAATGACGCGTGGTGTCATTGACACCAATGACTCCTTGGTGTCAATGACGATTGCAAAGAACATGCCTGCGTCCCAATGTGCACACTGTCCATGCTAAATTCTATGTGATATTAGTCATTTTTAATACTATTTAGGGCAGATAGGGTGGATAGTATGCACATTGGGACGCAGGGCATGTTTCCTCAAATCCAGCACTGGAGGGTCATTGTCCTGCAGAATTTAGCTCCAACCCTGATAAAAACTCAACTGCCTGATGCTGTCTAGTAACTCTGAAAACCTTGATTAGCTTGTTGTTTGTAAACTATTGGCATATTAAACAAGATTACATCTTTGATATGATTGAATATGAACATGAATATGAATTAATAAATTGAATACATAAGTTGCATATTTTTGGTTTTTGTTTAATTGTAAATAATTATTTTATTTTCATTATTATGAGGTTTGCACAAGAGTTAACTGTAAACTGCAAACATTCAACTTTGCTCAAATTAAATGTCTTGGTTTGGTCTACACTGGAAGTGTTCCATTAACTCTGTTAAACTATAATTACTAAAACTAAAACTGAAACTAAAATATATAAAAACTAAATAGAAATATGTTCACAAAATAAAAACTAAACTAAAACTAACAAAACCATTAATGAAACTAACTAAAACTAAACTGAAATTGTAGGAAATTTTAAAACGATATTAAAATAAAAACGAATTAAAAAATCCAAAACTATAATATCCTTGATTTACATATATATATATTTATTTTATACATATTTTTTTAATGTTATATATAAATGATATCTAGATGGTGAAACAAGACATGGTTTTTAATAGTTTCAAGTAATTTTACTATAGTTTTTATTCATTTTAATTTTAAAGTCATAATTAAAGCTGCTGTCCGTAACTTTTGGCGCTCTAGCGGTTAATAGACAGAACTGTGTGCATCTTCTGGAAGAACATTGTAGCCGGAGCTACTTCTCTCTGTTTATGTCTGTGACAAATCACGCAGTTATTGGGCTACTCCGCAGCATTACCTACCCAAACCAGTCTAAAAAAGTCAGAATATAAACACGTATTATAGGTGTACCGTAGTGAATCAGGACAAGCCAAAAACACGGTTTGGAAAATGGATTCATGGTGTACTCGCTTGTTATATAAATTTAGTAAATTTTGAACAAAAAAAAAGTTACGGACTGAAGCTTTAAACAAAGTACTTTGATGCTTTGTTTACTTTATTTACATATGTGACTTGAAGTAATCCAAAAGTAATCAGATTACATTACTTTTATATTGTGGTACTTGGATTACCTTACTGAATACTTTTTAATGAATTAATTAAAGGGATGAAGGGCCCTTGCATGTAGACAGGGCAATCTGCTCAATGGGGTGAAAGGGGGCATGGCATCAGTGCTTTTGAAGCATAATTGTGGAAAATTGAAAATTGTGATCATATGTGTCATAGGGTTATAGATGATTGAATCTTTGTTAAGGTGTCATGAAACCCTAAAACACATTTTTTGAGATGTAAACATATATGAACAGGTTGCACATCAGTGAAAACAACAATATCACTCATTATGTCTATTATTAAGGGAAAGTGGTTATTTTTTCTTTTTTTGGAGCAATTTCGTTCTTCCGGTTCAAAAAGAAAAGTGACATATATGCGTTAATTCGGAGTGGCGATTGGTGGCCGTGGCTGGAGAGTACGCGTCTACATCATCAGTTTCCCAAGCTTTTCTTAGTATTATGCTGCGTTCACGCCATATCATAATTACCGTAATTCCGAGATGACAACACATGATGTTCAACTCGGTGCTGTTCACGTCCTCGGACTGGGGATTAACCGTTTCTATAGCAACAGTCAACAAAATGAACCGACGTGAAAGAATGTTGAGAACAACAACAAAATAATAACAGTATGAACACTTACATAATGTTTTTTATTATAGTACATTATAGTATCTATATATACATGGATTAAAGCAAAAAGAAATCTTCTGACTGAATTTCTTTTTTTTATGTAAATCACATAGTGTATACAGACGTCATGAGAGACTTCCTGTTTACTAATCCAAAATGGCGAACTTCCTTTTGGGTGGAGCTAATGTCTGTGGAGTGAAAGTTGTCCAGCTTGATGAGATCTATGTATGTATAAAGCTTGGTGACCATAGCTGAAAAGGGATGTGCTACAGAGTTACCTAAATTGAGTGTTCAAAAGATCATGAAAATGTATGCATGCCGAGTACCTCAAAAGGACACGAATAAACATAAAAAGGATAATAATGTTTTATGTTTTGCCACACTTCCTGTTGGGCAGAGCCAAATAAAACCAATTGAACTTGGTCCTACATGAACTTTTCAATGACCATACCGAATTTCGTGCACATTGGAGAAACTTTACCCCAACCACAGCCTGCATTTGCATGGCAAAGGCCTCAAAAATGGGTGAATGCTTTAAATGGCAAAAATGAAAATATATATATATAATTGTAGGGGTAACCTGTTAATTTAGCTCAAAGGAAATTATTAATGAATTTTAAGGGGAATTTTTAAAGAATTGATTCTTTACGACCGAACAAATGAATCGTTCAACGCTCAATTGAACAGGCCGTAACTGTCGACTCTGCAGCGGATATTAATATCCAAAATATAGTGAAAACACTCAATATTAAGCAAGGTAACAAGATCCAGTTTAAGGCAGTAAAAAGAATACACATGCCACTTTTCTTTAAATACAAACAAGACTTTATTCACTATTCTAACACAGAATCTAATACCTAACACAAACACACACACACACACATACATTTGTTTCTGTGAATTGTGGGGACTTTCCATAGTCTTTTATTGTTTTTATACTGACCAAACTATTTTTTTTTATCCCCTAACACAACCCTAACCCTAAACCTACCCCTTACAGAAAACCTGTTTGCATTGTTACACTTTCAGATAAACATTTACTATTTTTAATATTTTTTTCCCTCGTGGGGACCGCAGGCCAAATGTCAAACAATGTCATTTGCAGGCCAAATGTCAAACAATGACATTGCCCTACAATGTCAAACATTTCAGGTTTTACTATCCTTGTGGGGACCAAATAAACAAGTACACACACACACACACACACACACACACACGCATATATATTAAAGATCACACATATACACATAAATACATATTCAGATTGATGGGTTATCGGTCTATCAGGACACAACTAGAAGTTTCATTGTCTGTAAAGGCTTCTCCCTCACTGACTACTTCATCCTGATCAGATTCAAAATGGTCAAAACATGAGTGATCAGAGTCTGAGTACATCAACACCTCCAGTGCCTGTTCAGCTGTATAGCTCTTCATTTATGATCTACATATCAGTGGCGTTCAGTCCATATAAGCTGTGAATGCTCTGCATACCCAGTCCCTGGCCATTTGAGAGAATAAGTTCACGGGATAATTCATATAAACATGATTATAAGTTTATCACTTGTCATTTCAAATGTAACTTAAAGCTTAAAGAGTTAGGAATAAGTACACTGTATATGATAGGGAAGAGTGGGGGAAAACGCCCCTCTTAAGGATTGTAATTTTTTTTCAGTGAAACAAAAGTTAAATGTGTTCAGGAAAGTCATCATAGTTTTAGTGACAATGACATAAATTATAAACCATGTACAAAAAAATGTCCAGAGTTTTCATGTTATTAGATTTTTAACAAAAAATAAATTTTTGCCAAGGGGGCGTTTTACCCCACCTATGGGGTAAAATGCCCCCCAGTCTGACAAAGCAATTTGCTTTAAACATTTATAGCAAAATCAGAGTACAGGCAGTTTTAGCTTAAAATTAAAAAAAATATATAATCAATAATTATGAATTACAAGATTATAATAGTCTATTTGAAAAAAAAAAAAAGTTAGCTGATGGTAACTGGCTAGCTAACTAGCTACCTGATGCTAACTTTTACCTTTTAACTTTTTAAATATAAAGTCCAAATATTTCTATTCAGCCAACTAGTTAGAATACATTCGATGGAAAAACAAAGGATGTTCAGAACAGAATAACTACAGTAATTGCCCATTGCCCCCTGGGGGCATTTTACCCCACACACTATGTTTTAAAAAAAATTTTTTTCCCCCACTCTACCCTATTAATAAAAACAATGCATCACATCTTTCTTAACTTTTATTTCAGGAGCATACACATTACACAGATGGCGTACCTAGATACCTAAGATGGCGCCGCACATGGCAGCTACAGTGCTTTGCTCTTCAGTGTTCGTACTGTTTTTGTTTGTTTTTCCTGTTTTTTGTTTCTCAAACACGATCAGTTTTACCAGGGAAGAACTGCTGAACATTCGGCAGAACACACCACTAAATCTTTTACCGGATTTTGATCATTCGGGCGTTTTGCTGGACATTGTAGTCGGAGGAGCAGCAGTGTTGTTTAGACGCTGGAGGACGTGCAGATGGGGGATGCGAGCCGGCGCGCTCGTGAAGCTTCGTCAGCGCGGATTAAGAACGCCGTTGCCTAGCATCCATCTCGCGAATCTCCGCTCTCTACCCAACAAAACGGACAAACTCCTTCTGCTCTCCCGGACAAACAGGGATTTTTCAAACTCTGCTGCTCTGTGTTTCACGGAAACCTGGCTGAACGATACCATACCGGACAGTGTGCTTCATCTTCCTAACTTTCAGCTGATCAGATCAGATCGCGAGGCAGAATCAACGGGGAAATCGCGCGGTGGCAGGACGTGCTTCTACATCAATGAGAGGTGGTGTACAGATGTAACTGTGTTAAAGAAGATGTGCTGTTCTGATATAGAAACACTCTTCATTAACTGCAAGCTATTCTATTCGCCGCGGGAGTTTTGTTCATTCATTCTCGTGAGTGTCTACATTCCACCGCAAGCGCATGCGAGATCAGCTTTACAGAAACTCGCTGATCTGATCACAGACACAGAACAACAACACCTAGACTCTGTTTTAATCATTCTTGGAGACTTTAATAAAGCAAATCTCTCCCGTGAACTGCCAGAATACAGACAGCATGTTACATGTCCCACCAGAGACAGTAATATACTGGATCACTGTTACACAACAATAAAGGATGCATATCACTCTGTCCCATGGGCAGCTTTAGGACTGTTTAGTTCATCTTATACCAACCTACAGGCAGAAACTCAAATCTGAAAAACCTGTATTAAGAACTGTTAAAAGATGGACTAATGAAGCAGAGCAAGATTTAAAATTTGGTGTAATCTTTGATGACCAGCTGACCTTCAAAGAGCACATTGCAAAGACTGCTCGATCCTGCAGGTTTGCGCTACACAACATCAGAAAAATCAGGCCCTTCCTGACAGAGCATGCTGCGCAACTTCTTGTCCAGGCCCTTGTCGTTTCTAGGCTTGACTACTGCAATGCTCTTCTGGCTGGTCTTCCATCAAACACAATCAAACCTCTACAAATGATTCAGAATGCAACGGCACGACTGGTCTTCAATGAGCCCAAAAGAACCCATGTTACACCTCTCTTCATCTCACTGCACTGGCTACCAGTGGCAGCTCGCATCAAGTTCAAGACACTGATGCTTGCATACAGAACGACCACAGGCTCAGCACCCTCCTACTTCCACTCACTATTACGAATCTACATCCCCACCAGAAGTCTGAGATCTGCTAGTGAGCGACGCCTTGTGGTACCATCACAGAGAGGCTCAAAATCACTCTCCAGAACATTCTCGTTCACCATTCCTGGATGGTGGAATAATCTTCCCACCCCTATACGGAATGCTGGATCCCTGTCAATCTTCAAGCAACAACTGAAGACTCATCTCTTTCGGCACTACTTGACTTCATCCTAAACTTGTTCTTAAAAAAAAAAAAAAAAAAAAAAACACCTTTCCCTTTATCTTTCTCTCCTTCCCTTGCTAGCTTGTACTTATTTGAACAATGACTGAGACTTGGTGTTACGAGCACTTCCTCTGTCTGATTGCCTCTTCAAGATGAATCGCTTTATGTACTCCCCAATTGTAAGTCGCTTTGGATAAAAGCGTCTGCCAAATGACTAAATGTAAATGTAAATGTAAAAGCTTGTTTTGACCTCACTGATTGGAGTATTTTTAAAGCTGCTGCCACCGATTTGGACAAGCTCACAGAGACTGTAACATCATATATCAGTTTCTGTGAAGATATGTGTATTCCTACCAGGACTCATTTAACCTACAACAACGACAAACCATGGTTCACTGCAAAACTCAGAAAGCTCCGTCAGGCCAAAGAAGATGCTTACAGAAAGGGGGATAAAGTCTTGTATAAACAGGCCAAATACACACTGGAAAAGGAGATCAGAGTGGCAAAGAGGAATTATTCTGGCAAGCTAAGGAACAAATTATCTTCCAGTGATTCTGCTTCAGTGTGGAAAGGCATGAAAGACATCACCAGTTACAAGACACCATCCCCCAGCACTGTGGAGACTCAACTAATGGCAGACGATCTTAATGAGTTCTATTGCCGATTTGAAAAAACACCATTCACACCTCCTGCAACCCCCCTCTCCCCCACACCTATACTGCAGATAAAAGAAGATGATGTGTGCCAGGTCTTCAAAAAGAACAAAAGACGGAAGGCACCAGGCCCAGATGGTGTGTCACCTGCCTGCCTAAAAACCTGTGCTGACCAGCTGGCCCCCATCTTCACACAGATCTTCAAAAGATCACTGGAGCTGTGCGAAGTCCCCTCATGCTTCAAACGCTCCACCATCATCCCCGTCCCAAAGAAACCCAAAATTACTGGACTTAATGACTACAGGCCTGTGGCTCTAACGTCTGTGGCCATGAAATCATTTGAAAGACTGGTTTTGGCTTATCTGAAGGACACCACTGGACCCTTACTGGACCCCCTGCAGTTTGCATACAGAGCAAACAGGTCTGTGGATGATTCAGTCAACATGGGACTGCACTTCATCCTGCAGCATCTGGACAGATCAGGGACTTATGTGAGGATCCTGTTTGTAGACTTCAGCTCCGCTTTTAACACCATCATCCCGGACACCCTTCAGAACAAACTGACACAGCTCTCCGTCCCCACCTCCATCTGCCAGTGGATCAACAGCTTCCTGACAGACAGGCAGCAGCTAGTGAGGCTGGGAAAATTCTCATCCAGCACCCATACTATCAGCACTGGAGCTCCTCAGGGCTGCGTTCTCTCCCCACTACTCTTCTCTCTCTACACGAACGACTGCACATCTAAAGACCCCTCTGTCAAGCTCCTGAAGTTTGCAGACGACACCACACTGATCGGCCCTCATTCAGGACGGTGACGAGTCTGCTTACAGACAGGAGGTTAAGGAGCTGGCTGTCTGGTGCAGTCTTAACAACCTGGAGCTTAACACGCTGAAAACAGTGGAGATGATTGTGGACTTCAGGAGAAACCCCCCTGCTCTCCCCCACACCTATACTGCAGATAAAAGAAGATGATGTGTGCCAGGTCTTCAAAAAGAACAAAAGACAGAAGGCACCAGGCCCAGATGGTGTGTCACCTGCCTGCCTAAAAACCTGTGCTGACCAGCTGGCCCCCATCTTCACACAGATCTTCAACAGATCACTGGAGCTGTGCGAAGTCCCCTCATGCTTCAAACGCTCCACCATCATCCCCGTCCCAAAGAAACCCAAAATTACTGGACTTAATGACTACAGGCCTGTGGCTCTAACGTCTGTGGCCATGAAATCATTTGAAAGACTGGTTTTGGCTTATCTGAAGGACACCACTGGACCCTTACTGGACCCCCTGCAGTTTGCATACAGAGCAAACAGGTCTGTGGATGATTCAGTCAACATGGGACTGCACTTCATCCTGCAGCATCTGGACAGACCAGGGACTTATGTGAGGATCCTGTTTGTAGACTTCAGCTCCGCTTTTAACACCATCATCCCGGACACCCTTCAGAACAAACTGACACAGCTCTCCGTCCCCACCTCCATCTGCCAGTGGATCAACAGCTTCCTGACAGACAGGCAGCAGCTAGTGAGGCTGGGAAAATTCTCATCCAGCACCCATACTATCAGCACTGGAGCTCCTCAGGGCTGCGTTCTCTCCCCACTACTCTTCTCTCTCTACACGAACGACTGCACATCTAAAGACCCCTCTGTCAAGCTCCTGAAGTTTGCAGACGACACCACACTGATCGGCCCTCATTCAGGACGGTGACGAGTCTGCTTACAGACAGGAGGTTAAGGAGCTGGCTGTCTGGTGCAGTCTTAACAACCTGGAGCTTAACACGCTGAAAACAGTGGAGATGATTGTGGACTTCAGGAGAAACCCCCCTGCTCTCCCCCACTCACCATCATGAACAGCACGGTGACTGCAGTGGAGTCATTCAGGTTCCTGGGCACCACCATCTCCATCACATAGTCTCCATTGTGAAAAAGGCCCAGCAGAGGTTGTACTTCCTTCGTCAGCTGAGGAAGTTCAACTTGCCACAGGAGCTGCTGAAACCGTTCTACTCCGCCATCATTGAATCCGTCCTTTGCACGTCAATAACTGTCTGGTTCAGCTCAGCTACCAAATCTGACCTCAGAAGACTATGGAGGGTAGTCCGGACTGCTGAGCGAATCATTGGTACAACCCTCCCCACTCTCTCAAGAACTGTACTTATCCAGAGTGAGCAAAAGGGCTGGTAAAATCACTCTGGACCCCTCACATCCAGCACACTCCCTCTTTGAACTGTTGCCATCTGGTCGACGCTACAGAGCTCTGTGCACCAGAATGACCAGACACAGGAACAGTTTCTTCCCTCAGGCAGTCCATCTCATGAACACTTGACATTAAACATGGAACACACAACACATAACACTATTTACATTATTTATTCATCACACATACTGTACATATTTTTCATTTAAATTTGCACATATCAGACCTGTACACACATAATTGTCTATATTATATATTGTGTTTTTGCTATTTTGTACATTGTCTATTTGTATATTTGTATATTATTATTTTATTATCTGTGTCTTGTCCTGCTGCTGTCATTCTGTTGCACTGTGGAGCTTCTGTGACTATAACAAATTCCTCGTATGTGTAAACATACCTGGCCAATAAAGCTCATTCTCATACTCATATTTTAAAGTACGTTGAACCAATCTTTCAAGTACCAAAACCCTGAACTTGCACATTAATATAATAGTCAAATGTGCATCAAAATGAGTATAAAACCCCCCGACTGAAATAAAATAAAGTGCTATGTTACTTTGCATACCGTTTTATGGCCCTTTCAGACAGGATGCCAAATGTGCTGTGCTGGCCGCTCGGTTCATATTGGTAGCATATTGCCTACCTACAACAAACTACCTGACTTAAAACACACCTGACATGCCAAATTGATTTGATATATGTCTCCATGACACAGCTTTTCTCTGATGTCTGTATAGCTCCGGAAATTCAGACACACACTAGCTGTTCATCCATTTGCTTTCCGCACTTGTTCGGATGCCCAGTTTCTATTGGCCGCTCAGATAGGCTAATTGTCACTGAGCTTGAATTTTGACCGCGGCGTGAGCTCGCCAACAAACCATCTTTGCACGGCGCAAGCCATGGGTTTCATAGCGCAGCGCATTCCGCATCCTGTCTGAAAGGGCCATTAGTCATGTCTAGCGCTGCTTTTCCCGGCAGTGTGTTAATCCAAATTCTTTCCACACTTGGGATTTAAAATGCGAAGGTCAGAAAGAATTCTCGAAGAAGTTTGATCCTCTGCCTCCGCCATGGATTTGCTTTCTCTGAAATGGATACGACGTCTTCTAGTACAGATAACAAGAAGTACATTTTGCCCTCTGTTGGAATAAAAGTGGTAACTTCTCCCCACCACCTTTAATGAAAAGTAAAATAATTAAATATAAATCAATTCTGGGATAAAGCAAACAATTTTTAAATCGTTTTAAAAAGAATCTCAATAGTTAGGTGAATCGATATTTTTCTCCCACCCCTATTGGTTTGCTGGTCTGCGGCTGATTTTATGCGGGAGGTAAGCTGCCCGCGAAGCGCTCGCCCAAGCGGAAAAATGCGCTGTTGCTGTCAGATGTAAATGGTAAATCTAAAAAAAAATTTATTATAAAATTTATAATAATATAAAATTTTAATAATATAAAACACCAGGAAAAGAAAGAAACATGAATCCTCTTAACATTTTGTAAATTAACTTGTTATTGTTCCCTTTGTTTTGCGTGTGCTCGTGTCACTTACAGTTAAAGTCCTTCTCTGATTTTATTGTTGTTTGCCATGTTGCAATGTTACTTGGCAATATTTTAAAGATATTATTATTTTGGGTATTTTGCATGGTCTGTTATTGGAGTAGTGTCACCTGGGTGGGAGTTTTAACTCCTATTCACTTAGAATAAAAAAAAAAAAAAAACCTTTAGCAGATGCAGAGACATATAGACCGGGGAGACCCCCCATCTCCCTCTGAATATTACGTATTATAACGTAACTTCGTGTAAACGAAAGGGGGCAGATTTTACATTTTCTCTGATCCTTCCGTTTATACCGATCGTCTTGTATTCGCACCCGGAAGACCCGGAAGTCCCATAACTCATTCAGGGCATGCGCTAGGGCTTTCCTTACCGTAATACACCTAGAACACGGATCGTCGTAAAAACTGGAAAAACGGGGAAGTGTTGTCTTATAATTGATGAGAAATCTCGTCAATGGTGGGGAAAGAGTTAATGAAAACCTGGTCTGGAGCACTCAGAACTTCAGGCTGGGCTGAAGGTTCACCTTCCAACAGGACAGTGGGTCTCATTCACTAATAATTGCATGTATTATTCATATTTCGCACATTCGAACTTCTCACAAAAACTTTCCGCCTAATTCACAACACATGTGTTCGCACTTGAATTTGTTCTTAACCTTGTTCTAATGTTAGTGAGTTTGGAGTATTTTAAATGAGCTGCCTCATGCACAAGGTTAGACATTTGCATAAAAAAAACCTCCCAGACCATCTCCATATTGTCACGGGTTGTGGTGCAGGAAGGACACAGGAGACAGCGGGTAAATAATATTTATTTCGTTTTAATAACTCAAATAAAGACATCCAGGAAAACACAACATAAAAGACGAGTGGACGGACCAAGACTCAGGGAGAACTCAGGACTTAAAAACACATGGGAACGTAATCAACAAGAACTAAAACAGGTGCAGATAATAATCTAATTAACTTAACAAGAACCGGAAAATAACCAAATAAGGAAACTCAGGAAGAACAGGGGAAAACAAAGAACAAACAGTCCAGAATCCTGACATTATCCCCCCTCCCAATAGGTGCGTCCCGCACCGTAACATATACACCGGGGAGGGGGGTTGGGCGCCCTGGAGGCTAGACCAGGATGGAGACACGGGAGACCTCCAGGGCGACGCAGGAAGCTTGGCCGATCAGGGGACTCGGGGCGCCATGGCGGATCAAGGGAATCTGGTGGCCATGGCGGGTTAGGGGGCTCTGGTGGCCATGGAGAGTCTGGGACCTCCGACGGCCATGGCGGATCAGGGAGCTCGGGTGGCCATGGCGGAGCAGGGAGTTTGGGCGGCCATGGCCGATCTGGGAATTCTGGAGGCCATGATGGGACTGCCTCTGAGACCGCGGCCCCAGCCCCCGCCCCCGCCCCGGTCTCTTTGGCTGGAGCCCTACTACCCCCCCCCAAAAAAAAATTCCTTGGGGAAAGTAGGGGCTCGATCGGGCGCATGGGGGCGCTCTGGAGGCGCGGACACTTGGGGGCGCTCGGCAGTCGCGGACACTTGGGGGCGCTCGGCAGGCGCGGACACTTGGGGGCGCTCTGGAAGCGTAGGCACAGCTAAGCGCATTCGAGGAGCTGGCACTGGAGGGCGCTGTCTAGGAGCGGGCTCTGTAGGGTGCTGGCGAGGAGCGGGCTATGGAGGGCACTGGCGAGGAGCGGGCTCTGGAGGGCGCTCTGGGGTAAGGAAAGGCGCCGAGAACTCCTGGGGTAGAGCCGTATCCAGCAGCTCCGGGGCTGGCGCCGGCAGGCTTGCCATACTAACCGCGGGTGGACTTGCTTGGGCCTCGGACGGCAGCGGGCCTGCGTAGGCCGCGAACGGCGGCCTGGATCTCCTCACGGATCGCGGGCTGAACTTCGCCACAGACAGTGGCCTTGAGTTCCCCGCGAACGGCAGGCTTCGGTGAGCCGTGAACGGCGGCTGGCTTGCGGCTTGCATTGGCCGCGATCGGCGGCTGGCTGGCGGCTTGCGTTGGCCGCGATCGGCGACTGGCTTGCGGTTTGCGTTGGCTGCGAACGGCGGCTGGCTGGCGGCTTGCGTTGGCCGCGATCGGCGACTGGCTTGCGGCTTGCGTTGGCTGCGAACGGCGGCTGGCTTGCGGCTTGCGTTGGCCACGAACGGCAGCTGTCTTGCGGCTTGCGTTGGCCGCGAATGGCAGCCGTGACTTAGCCGCGGAAGGCGGCCTTGAAAGAGCCGCAAACGGCAGCCTGGATTTCCCCGCGAACGGCGGGCTTGGGTGAGCCGCGAACGGCGGCCGGGATTTCCCCGTGAATCGCGGGCTCCTCTTCGCCGCAGATGGCGGCACGGGACTGAGGATGCAGGGAGAGCTCCGGAGATTCAGGGGGGTTTTGGGTTTGGGCAGGCGGTCCGAGCCGTTGGGGCGGTATGTGGAGGTTCTCAGCAGGAGGTGAGCCAGGGCGAAATCTATCTGCTCAATGAAATCCTCCACATACCGTTCCAATCTCCGACCAGCCTGCCGCAAACCCCACAGCGCGTCCTCAGCAATCATCCTTTTTGGTCCGTCCATCTGTCACGGGTTGTGGTGCGGGAAGGACACAGGAGACAGCGGGTAAATAATATTTATTTTGTTTTAATAACTCAAATAAAGACATCCAGGAAAACACAACATAAAAGACGAGTGGACGGACCAAGACTCAGGGAGAACTCAGGACTTAACCTGTTAACCTGCACAGGACGCGGGCGCATGGGCTCTTTGTTTGCAATGTCATTGTTTTCAAACAGATAAAGTAAAACAGGACAAAATGAATCTTGAAAACTAAATCATTTTGAAGGTCAGCCTCTAGCATGCACAGATCGCTGTTTTTCGAAGAAAGCTAACGGAATGTATTTGCTAATTTGTGTAACAGTACACCAAAACATGTAAAAAAAAAAACCGCAGTACATACCATATTCATCCTGAACGACTCTCAAACGTATCCACTGCTGTAAATCCTGGTTTATGTGAAAGATAAGAGTCCACTGAACAACATTCCATCGAGCACTTTTAGTCCAAAGAAACAACAACGCTGTAATTTAGATTGTTAATCCTTTGTTTAGTCTCATCTCTTGAGGGAGGCTATTGTTTGTGTCCGTTAGGAACAAATTACGCTCAAAAACAGCGTCTTGGTGGTAAAAAAAACAGCACGATTTTGAGCAGGCAATGTTCCAAACAGAATGAAATCATCAAAAAAAAAAAAAGTCAAAGATCCGGAAGATGATTATTTGAATTCTGGTGCTCCCTCGCGACACGCGTACGCACGCTGTGACGCACCTGTCATCTGATGGGGGCTAACTTAGCGATCTTTTTAGCACAATAAAAACAAAAGAAAAAACATTTCTTTATTTTCTTCTTCAGCAGTTTTCATATATGTTTGCTGTTTTGTGGAGAATGTGCTGTATCGTATGATTAACTCTCTATGGCTGATAATCAGATGTAATTACTGACTGTTCACAGATATCAGTGTGAATGCAGTCTATATAAAAGGTCATTATAATGTGAATATTGACTATATTGGGCAGCCATCAGTGTGATTTGCATCTGTATGAATGATCTACAGTGATTACCTAATGTATGAGCGGAGAGCAGGAGAGCATCTGAATGTCGGAAATCAGTATGTAATTAAGTTATTTTTTTTTATTATTATTGTTTTTTTTTCATCACTCAAAAATTATTATTATGGTATTATTCTAGTGCTCAATAAATCACTGATACATGTCTAAGATTCTGCTACTGTTTTATAATTGAAAAACTGCGTGGCATTATAAAGACTAAATAGTTTGTAGTAGAACTCTTCAAAATTTGGTAAATATTTTTCCTCAAACGGGGGGGGGGGGGGGGACTAGAAAAATGTCTGCAGGAATCTCATTTTTCATGGTATCTTCTTCAATTTGAAATATAAACTCATGAAATGTGACTTTCACCCATTACTTTTCTGGATTGCTCCAGACTGATTTCTTTTTTTATATGAAATAAAAAATAATTCATGTGGTACAATTTTTATCAAGCACTTCAGGCTATACTTTTTATATTTTTGAGCATCATCAACTCTGGATGATGGATAGTAAAGGCCAAAGGGTCTTCTTTCCAAAGACACCACAATTGTGTGTGTGGCACACTGAAGTCAGGAACGTCACCATTTTAAGTTAGTTAGTCATTTTCAGCTGTGATTCCCAATATGGGGGGTGCAGGTTAACAGGTTAAAAACACATGGGAACGTAATCAAGAAGAACTAAAACAGGTGCAGTAATAATCTAATTAACTTAACAAGAACCGGAAAATAACCAAATAAGGAAACTCAGGAAGGACAGGGGAAAAACAAAGAACAAACAGTCCAGAATCCTGACACTATAAGGGCTTTCCGCACAGCCTTTCGCCATCTCGTCTAAGATACTCCATGCAACCCATAATTACAGACGCGCTTCGCCAATCTTTTAGATGCCATGTGCGCATTCTTCAAAATATTCATACACAACAAAACACCTTTTATAGAGCTTTCATCAGTGGCTAACATTTCTGTTATTCAGCGAAACCTCGCAGCTCGAGCTATAGTCTAACGCAGCTTTTCATGTATTATAAATAATTTTAAGATGAAATATGCTTTTATTGTAATAGATCAATTATTTATATTATATAACTGTTATCCTAGAATAAAACATACATTAGCCTATATACCCTATGTACAGTAGTCAACATTTGAAGTGTTCATCAAAAAGTTCATCAAAGTTTTCCTAAGACAAGAACGGGTATTGTTGTGGTTGTAGGACAACTTTGATGAAAGGTTTCGATCCACTTCAAATGTTGACTACTGTATATTCCTATACAGTAGGAATATTTTTTCTTAAATTTTTAGTGAATCATGACGTTCGTATACAGGTTCGTATGCATGCTTAGTGAATGAGACGCAATATAAGCACACAGCTGAGAGTATGCAAAAATGGCTTAGGAGCTCTATGAATGTTCTCTTATGTGTACTCTTTGTGTATTCTTATGTGTCATGCAGCACAGTGGCTTCATTAAAATCAATTAAAGGCCACCAGTAGAAGAGCTTTGTTGGTTATTAAATTGTATATCTCTAAAAATGGGGCATATTAACATGAACCTACTGTTGTTGTAGATTATCTGGTTGTTTGGTGACAGCAGAAGGTTGTGCTGCTCTAGCATCAGCTCTGAGTTCAAACCGTTCACACCTGAGAGAGCTGGATCTGAGCTGCAATCACCCAGGAGATTCAGGAGTGAAGCTGCTCTCTGATACACTCAACCACCTGGACAAACTCAAGTAAGTTGGGAAGTAACCCACATGTTTCAATAAGGTGAGATTCTAGGCCCAGAGCGATGATTATCCACCTACATTATTTCTCTGACAAGGCAAAGTTTTTCCAAGCCTCCAGGGAATGCAGCAAGCTTACAAATGTGGCAAGCGAGTTCATATTATTTCCAGACATGAGTGCTGAACTGAGCTGTAGAAGAGCTGCCTTCATGGTGCTTTAATAATACCATTCTTTATTTGTCCTTTGTTGAGTCCATTAAGAATAAAATTGATGTTTTTTTTAATCCATCAATGATACTCCAGATGTTAGTAAAGCTGTACTCAGGGTCTCTTTAAAAGCTTACCTGAGAGGGGAAATAATCTCATTCTTATCTTGGAAGAGGAAAAAAGAAACCAGTGACTGAATGATCAGTCAGATTACAGCTGTTTAGAGAAATCTGGGGTGGGTCCAAATGTTTTTTAACATGGATAAAACTATATGCTTCACTAATAACATTAGCTCACAATATTTTCCACACAGGGACTGGGCTGCCCCATGTCTCCTCTGCTTTTTGCAGTGGCAATCAAACCTTTAGCCTTCTTGCTGAGATCAACTTCTGTTCTTCAGTGGATTATTAGGGGGTTGAGAGCACAAATTATCACTATGCTGATGACTTGCTTCTATTTGTCATGGATCAACATAACTCCCTTCCTCATGTTATGGCTGTACTTCACCGTTTCAGCAATATTTCAGGTATAAACTTATTTCCAAGAGTGAACTTTTTCTTATAAATCAGGCAGCTAAAACACTTCTCTTTCTGCTTACCTATTTAAAATAGTCCCAGACGGCTTCACATGCCTCGGTGAGGTTGTTTTCGAGAAATATTTCTGAACTATTCAAACCTAATTCGTTTCACGCTTAGATCAAACAAAAATAGACCTAGAAAAATGGTCCAAGCCTTTAGCTGGCTAGACCAATGTAATTAAAATTAACACTTTCCCTAAATTTGTGTATTTGTTCCAAGTTACACAGTTCACCTTTAATCCTGTAGCCCTAGTCGGTGTGTGTGTGAGAGAGATCTGACATATGTGGCTTATGAGGAGACAAATGTGTACAATTCATGTGTACAGGACTTAGAGGATGCTCACTCATGAGTCATTGGCAAACAAAAACAGGTTTATTTATGTAGCGCCCCCTGCCCTCTCGAGAGTTACAGGTCTCAAGTTCTGTTAGGGTGGAGCACCGGGTTCTAGTGATATGTCTCTCGACTAGTCTTATAAACTATTACAAACCTCTGGTTTTAATACTATTTACAAGCTAAACCTGCAGGTAAGTATTGTGAATCCAGGTAAATACACCAGGTAAGTATGGGTAAGTATAAAAACTAGAATGTTTTATTATCAAAATAAATACTTGAAATAAATAAATAGTCAAATCTCAATAAATATGTAAATGTCAGTAAATAGAAAAATAGGAATAAATAGATGAATAAGTCAATAAATAAATAGTGTGTAAAAAAGGTAACCAAATAGACTATATACAGTATCAGTATTCAATGTATCAATAACAACAATTCAATAAAGGAAACTGCTCACTTAAAATTGACCCTGAATGAATTACTTGTAACAACCGGCTTCCCGTCCGAATGTAAACAATGCCACGTGCAAGACACTTAGTCTATAAAACTCGCTTGATATACTCAAGTTAGTCAGCGAACTACACCAGAAACGCTGTCAAAACACTGACAGATGAATTATTGCTGAAAACACCTACTTTATCACAAAATAGCAAGTTTAAGACACTATAATAATCGCGGATCAAACGAAACTTGAGTCTTCTCTCTCTCCTTTCTCTCTCTCTTCTCTCTCCCTTCTCTCCTGTCATTCAATGGTTCTCCTCTTAAAAAGGATCTTGATCCGCCAATCAGAATACACCATCCAGTTAAGGGGGTTTGACCATTACATATACAATCCAATCAAAACGAATGATCTTGCTTACCCATATTTGCATACTGAAGGTTATAAATATAGGTGAACACTCTTAAAAAATAAACAGTAACGAACTTAAACGTGAATGTTTACAATCAAAATACACAAGGATGGGGGGATCACGTGACCCTTTGACGGCGATGCAGGCTTAGTCTTTCGCTCTGCTCACTTTGCCACATATTTTACGATCCTGTCAGTAAAACATAAACCACTCTGCATTGGACCCATCATGAGTGCTAAGGCAGACAAAGGGGATCAGAAAAGAGAGATTGAGCAATCGCCAATGAAGAAAAAATTAAGAGATTCAGCCATCTCCAGAGAAGACCTCGACGAGGCTATTGCTAACCGCATTGAACTAGCATTTAAAGAGCAGCAAAGCACTTTGAATTCGGTTGTGAATTCGGCAGTAAGAGATGCGATGGACTCGGTGCTGATTCCAGCATTGCGCGAACTGCGTGAGGACATACAAGCGACCAACAAGTCTGTTAAAGAGCTAAGAGAGGAGTTTGAGGCCATAGCTACCGAGACTAAGCAGACACGTGACCGCGTTGATTCTGTTCAGGCAGCGGCGCGTGAAGATAGGAGGACAGTCACGGACTTAAAGGATCAGCTGGAGCGACTCACCGAGAAGATGACAGATATGGAGGACAGGTGCAGAAGGAACAACATAAGACTGGTGGGGCTGCCAGAAGGGATGGAGGGTCCCGACGCAGCTGGTTTCCTCAGAGCTAATCTTTCCAAGTGGATTCCTTCCTTGAGGGGCCGTGACATTGAGATTGATCGGGCGCATTGCGTGTATGACGGAGGGAGGGGCTCCGCTCGGCCACGCACTCTCATCTTCTGTGTACTAAGATGGCATGACAGATCGGAAATCCTGAAAGGTGCCAGGCAGGCTTATCCGGTGAAATGCGCACAGAACAATGTCACACTGCTATTTTTTCCCGACTTTAGTCCAGCTACAGCGATCAGGAGAAAGGCATTTGGTCCGGTTTTGAAGAAGATGACAGCGCTTGGTCTCCAGCCCTTCCTCATCTATCTGGCGGTAATTAAACTACGGCACAAGGGTGAGCAGAGGAGCTTCGATTCTCTTCAGAAAGCAGAGGATTTTGTCAGCTCCCTGTCTCAGCGAGAACATATGCCGCAGCTCTGCGTGGGGACGACGGGGGAGCAGCGGCCGCTGTTTCTCCAGCCCGGCGGGAGGGGCTTGACGGCCGGGATGGACATGGTTCTAGCTGCCCAGGAGGGGATGATGGTAGGATGAACATGGACGCTTGCTAAACCTATTTTTTGCTTTTTCTTCTCTCCTCTCTTCTACTAGGATATTGTCCCTATATATCAGGTACAACGATCTCTTTGCTGGTAAGACTTGACACTCCTTTTTTTCTTTTTTGGAGGGGACTAATGGAGAGTAGGTTTAATTAAAAAAATATTTTTTTGGCTGTGTGAGCCTTTCGGGAGACATGTCTTGCATTGGAGTGGATCGGTCACAAACCATCACTATTTTTTTGTTGCTCAGTCAGACCTATGTTCTCGGTAATGTGCGGTCTGAGTTGTTCCTTGTTTATGGTTGTCAGTTGTTCATGTTTTTATGTTGTTTTTGTTTGTTACAACAGACATTTATACTTTTATTTATTTTACCTTATTTCTAAAGGGATTTTTCATCTAGGAGGTTTGGTATCTAAAATGCACATCAGCATTTACATGTTATTTACAGAATGGAAGTGCTTCTGCTTTTTTTTTATTTATTGAAAACAATCTTGGGATTATGAATATTCAATGCATACTCTAAATATTTTATCACTGAATGTGAATGGTTTAAATTCTGCTGTTAAAAGAACACGTGTGTTAGAATATTTACACCGTAAATCTATCTCCTGTGCCCTAATTCAAAAGACACATTTAAAACAATCTGACGTGTCACATTTCCAGAATAAGTATTACAAATTAATAGCTTTTTCCTGCACTCAAAATAAAACTAAGGGGGTGCTTATCCTTGTTAACCTGAAGTTAAATTTAACGATTGAACACCTTGGTAGTGATGAGAAGGGTAGATTTGTTTTTATCCGATGCAAAATATATAATAATAGGTTAGCATTGGTCTCTATTTATGGTCCGAATGAGACAGACAGTGCATTCCTTACACAGATTTCCAAAACTCTACTTGAGGAGATTGATTGCCCTCTAGTGGTGGGTGGTGATTTTAATGCTGTCATAAATCCTGCTTTAGATAAATCTCAATCTGATACAACAGCCAATCCATCCTCTAAATTACTGAATACATTTATCACTGAGCTTAACTTAATCGATCTTTGGAGAATTCAGAATACTAAAGCTAAGGACTTCACTTTTTTTTCTAATAGACACAAGACTTTCTCTAGGATAGACTACATATTTCTCAGCCCATCTTTAATTTCGTCTAATTCCTCCATCTCTATATTACCAATTTTATTATCTGATCATTCTGCTGTGTTGTGCAGTGTTCCTCTTTCCGATGTTAAAGCCAAGTCCCCTAGATGGCACTTTAACTTATCATTATTAAGTAATCAGACTTTCATTACTTCTCTAAAATAATATATTAAGGAATTTCTTGAAATTAATATGCCCTCTGATGTGGATCCTCAAATACTGTGGGAAACGACTAAGTGTGCTATACAAGGTTTCTGTATATCTTTCTCTTCTACTCTTGCCAAAGCGAAAACTCACCAATTTACACAATTAGAAAATAAAATCCAAACATTACAAAACCTACAAAAACAACATTTTACTGAGCAACAGGCTACACAGCTGTCCTCTTTAAAAGAAGAATATGATTTACTTTCACACTCAAAGGCGGAATTTATTTTACATAGGACTAGGCAAAAATATTATTTTGAATCAGAGAGACCTAGTCATTTATTGGCCCTTAGGTTGAAAGAATGCGAGTCTAAAGCACATATTAGCGCAATAAAATCATCGGATGATCAGGTCACCACGAATCCTGTGGCAATTAATGACATATTTAAAGGTTTTTACACAAATCTGTGTAAAGCTGAAACAGATTTTGATGAACCAATTTGTAAGCAGTATTTAGATAAATTGGAACTGCCTCGGATCTCACAGATAGATAAAGAATCTTTGGAGGCCCCATTAAGTTTGGAGGAACTCCACGTTTCTCTAAAAAGCCTTCAAAAGGGCAAATCACCGGGTCTAGATGGTCTCCCCCTGAATTATATTTAGAAATTTGGGATTTGGTAGGGATACCTATGCTTAACTCATTTAATTTTGCAATTGAACATGGGATATTTCATATAGATAAAAAAACTTCACTGATTTCATTACTTCTTAAAAAAGGGAAAGATCCATTAGATTGTTCCAGCTACAGACCGATTTCGCTTATCCCATGTGATCTAAAAATCTATGCTAAAGATTTTGCTTCTCGTATGGAGAAGGTAATTCATAGTCTGATCAAGGACCAAACCGGTTTCATCAAGGGGCGCAATGCATCTGACAATATGCATTGACTCCTTCATATTCTTGACTTTGCGGACTCCCACCCAACCCCTTGTGCGGTCTTTTCACTTGATGCAGAAAAAGCCTTAGAGTGTTATTATATGTGGGCAGTTCTGCAATGTTTCGGCTTCGGTGAACACTTCATTTCTATGATTAAGACATTATACCACTCACCTGCAGCATCAGTCATAACTGGTAATATTATTTCCCCCTCATTCCCTTTACAGCGGGGAACGAGGCAGGGGTGTCCGCTTTCCCCTTTATTGTTTTGTCTATCTCTTGAACCCTTAGCGCAAGCCATCAGGAAATCTGAAGTATCGATTAAGATTCATGATCATAATCATAGTATTTCATTATACACTGATGATATTATTCTATATTTAGACCACTTTGATGTTTCAGTTTCTAGTATAATTAAGGAATTTGATAATTTTAGTAGCCTATCAGGATATGAAATAAATTGGAGCAAATCTGCTTTAATGCCATTTAACAATGTTAAGGTTAATTCTTCTATTCCCTCATTTATCCCTATTAAGCAATCTTTCATCTATTTGGGCATTACCATATATAAAAACATTCATAAGATTGCCAGAGACAATTTTAATAACATTTTAGCTAAGGTCAAAAATGACATTCAAAGACGGAAGCATCTTAAAGTCTCTCTCCAAGGAAGAATCTCCACTGTTAAGATGAATTTGTTACCTCGATTAAATTTTTTTTTTCTCTATGCTACCACTTTCTCCCCCTCCAGGTTACTTTAAGGAGATCAACTCCATAATTTCTAAGTTTATCTGGAATGATAAATGTCCCAGAATTAAACTTGCCACATTACAACATCCTAATAGCGCAGGAGGACTGGCTGTACCAAATTTTGAATTATATTATTGGTCGTTCCAGCTTAAGGCTCTTCATAATTAGGTTGATCCTCAATCTACAGTTTCATGGAGAGTGATTGAAGCTGACAAGGTTAAACCAAATAGACTTCAAGATATTTTATTTACTGGCACAGGAAAAAAAGGGGATAATTATAAATTTGGTCCGGTTGTGGCTAACTGTATTAAAATCTGGAAAATGGTTGAACGTCAGATAGGTGGACCCTTCAAATTTTGTAACAGTACTTCTTTATGGCACAATTTTAATTTTGTATGTGGAAATCGTCCATTTGTCCAACCCTCTTGGTCTTCTTTAGGTGTAAACACGTGCGGTGATATATATGATAACCAGGGCCTCTGTTCATTTCAGACATTAAGAACCAAATTTTGTCTACCAGCATCCGCATATTTTGTCTTTCTTCAATTACGTTCTGCTCTCAAAGCGTATGGCGTTCCGTGGGCATCTTCTATTTCCTCTCATCCAATGCGGGACTGGATTGCACCATCTGCTGGTCGGCCATCCTTAATATATAATAAAATTATTGATTGCATTACAAAACCTCTTTCTATTAAAACTATTTGGAATAGGGAATTATCTGACCTTAATTTATCTGTCGACTGGGAGAGAGTATGGTCTAATCTCAGTTTAAGATCTAAAAATCTGGCTCATCATCTTATTCACTTCAAAGTCATTCATAGAGCATACATAACTCCTTACAAAAGATTTAAAATGAAACTACAGTCAAATTTTAACTGCCATATATGTAACACTACATCATCAGGCACTTTTCTGCATATGTTTTGGGAATGTCCAGTCATCGTCAGTCTATGGACACATGTAAACCTGGTTGTGTCATCATTACTGCGAATTGATTGGTCTGTTAACCCAAGTTTGTGTCTCCTTAATGATGATTCTGGTCTCTGTATTAATTCAATGCAAAAGAGAATGTTGTTTGCTGGTTTTACAACTGTGAAGAAGACAATAATCCAGAACTGGTTTACACCACACATGTGTAGAAAAACATATTGGATCCGTAGCCTCCTGCAAATTGTGTCATGTGAATGTACAACGGCGCGAGTTGGTGGGGCTAGGCCCTCGACCATTGATGCTTGGCAGTGTTTTTTGATGGATATACATGATTGTATAAAGGAGTGACTTTTGTGTTTTTATTGTCCTTCCCTCTCTCCCTCCCTTTTGATTGGACCTTGAGATGTTGAGTATGTGTCTGTTGTTTTGTTTTGTTATATTTTGGATGTTATGTTGTGTTATGTGTGAAAAAAATAAAAATAAAAACTGTTGATGATAAAAAAAATACACAAGGATCAATCACACTAGAAATAATGTAACAGCTTAATTAACCAAAGTTTACCCAGGGTTACATTTATAACACAACAAAGAAATCCAGAAATGAAGGGATCGACTTCAGGAGTGGATCAGGCCAAAATACCTAATAGCGAAACTGAAACCCTCTAAATTACCTAAACGAAAGAAAAACACAAATACAGTGATTCTTCCCGTATGTACAATAATAAATATGTACAAAATAAACCATATGTACCATATGTACAAAATAAATGGTGTCACACTCCCTACTTCCTTAATATTTACAAGTAGTATTTACACAATTTTTACAATTGAAGGCAAACAAATCCAAATTCACAATCTAAGCATTGTATAGTAGGGCTAGCAAATCGAGTTTCTCACAATAACACAATCACAAGGAAACAAGACAGAGCTGTACAAAATAACACTCATTCAGCAACTCTAGAGTGTTTGAAGTCGACTTTATAACTGTAACTGGAGACAGGACTGAACCAATCACGATCAGATTTCTGCTGACCACATCTTCTCCTTAATACAGACATACTCAGAAACACAGCAACAAATACAAAACAACACTTTGTGAAACACAATACTTAACAGTGTGTGTATAAGTGTATTTATGAGGACAGTACCAGTACTTCTTTGTAATTTCACTATTATATAGTGAAATATCACGTGTGTTTTCTAGTGTGGATCATGGAGGAGAGTTCATGATCACAGCAGGACCTCAAAGATGTAAGTCCACAAACACACACACACACACAGTTTTCTTGTTTGTAGTTTAGTTGTTAATGTGTGTGTTGTAATGTGTGTCTTGTGTTCAGACGCCTGTGATCTCACACTGGATCCAAACACAGCACACAAACACCTCGTTCTGTCTGAGGAGAACAGAAAGGTGACACGAGTGAAAGAGCTACAGTCATATCCTGATCATCCAGCCAGATTTAATGTGTCTCAGGTTCTGTGTTCAGAGAGTCTGACTGGACGCTGTTACTGGGAGACTGAGTGGAGTGGAGGAGATGTTTATATATCAGTGTCTTATAAAGGAATCAAGAGGAAAGGACGGTATGCTGACTGTTTGTTTGGATGGAATGAGAACTCCTGGAGTCCGAGATGCTCTGATCACAGATTCACTGCTCTTCACAATTATAAGGACATTGTCATCTCTGCTGCTCCAGACTCCTGTAAGAGAGTAGGAGTGTTTCTGGACGAGTCGAGTGGCTCTCTGTCCTTCTACAGCATCTCTGACACATACACGCTCACACACTTACACACATTCACACACACATTCACTCAACCACTACATGCTGGATTTAGACTTGATTCTTTAAACTCTTCAGTGTCTCTGTGTCACATTAAACACACACACACACACACACACACACACTAGTACAGGGCCGTGCCCCCCCAAACGAGTTACTGTGCCCCCCCCCCACTTTTCATCCTCTCCCCTCCTTGCTGAACATGATCGATTTCGAAAGCGAAAGTGAAACCGATAAAACAGCGCACATAAGAACGCGATTGCACGCTTTAGCGAGCGTCAGCAACTGCACACGATCACAGATTGCACGATTAACCCCCCCCCCCAGAAATTCAAATGCCCACCTGATGGAGGTGCCCTGGCGCCGGCTCTGCACTAGTACACACAGTGTGAGTGTGTAATGGTGTGAAAGTGTGTGTGTTTTAATCTGAACTCCAGAGAATCACAGGAATCTTCAGGAAGTTGAATATCATCAGTTTCCTGTTTCAGATCATCAGGATGAAGATGTTTCTCAGTTAGAGACACTTTCGGTGTTTCTGTCAGTCAAACACATCACACACAGATACAGGCAAATACTAGTGTTTGTGTGAAATAATGTCATATTTACACTGTTGTGTCATATTTGTCAGGCCGTATTTTAATTAATTTATGTCATTTAAGTGTTATAGAAATACCCCTAATCAATTCATTATTATTAAAACACTTGTTAAGCAATTGATTTCAATTTTTCCAATGTGATATGTGATGAGAAAAGAAAGAAAGGTGAGTTCGGCAAAAGATGGATTCGAACCCTACACTGTAAAAAAATTGACCATAAATTCACAGTAAATTACTGGCTACTAGTAGCATTAATTTCACAGTAAATTACTGTATGTTAGGGGTGTCCCCGACTAAGGATTTTCATAGTCGAATTCGGAATTTTCGAATCTTGCCAATATTCGACTGATAGTTGAATCATATCTTGGGGGCGTGGTCAAAATACATTACCAAGAGTCAAGTTAGACATTCGACAGTAATTAAAAAATGTGTAAGGGACGCCTCGCAGATACAAACGGGTAAATAATGTTTTATGTTTTGATTAAAAGATAGTTAACATTAAATGTCAGCAAAACCCTAAGAATTCACAACATTTTATTTCAATAGTGCTCTTATTATTACGTTATGTAGGCTATATAGTTATTAATGTTCTGCATTTTTGTTTTGAGCTGCTCGCGCTGAAGATGACCAGTAAAATTAAGCATATTATAGTTCTTTTTTTAATGAATGGGATTTAACCAATTTCTCTCATACAGAATACGCTTTGTTATTTATGTTACGACATTACAGGCTATCTGCACAAAATGCCCCGAGTGCACAAGTGAACGTGTCTGCACGGCTCTGAATGAACTCCTTTTGTGGATGCGTTCTTCATGCAACAACGTGCAGAAACACGGCAGTTAAACTCAAAATTAACAGCGTTTTATTATAATAGTGTTCTCATTATAATGTTATGTATATGACAGTCCAAGTTATAGTCATTAATATTATTGTTGTTTGTCCTGCTCGTGATGCGTGCTGAAGAGATAATCACCGTACTACTACAATGAAGCGCTTTTACTGCAGAGCAACTCAACCAAATGCATCTCATACGAGATAAATAATAGTAGGCCTATATACACGATATATAAAGCGGCCAAAATGACTTGAAATAACTTGTACCCTACCTGATCGAAAATAAATCCTGTCTTTCACTCTGCCTGTGTCAATTTGAGTCATTTTTAAAGATTTAAATCCCTGCCGCTCCTCTGTCGGTCACGGATTATGAAAAGTGAAACTTCTATCTATAGGGGTGGTTGGATTTATTCATGCATGTTAAAATATTTATTTATAGCTTCTTTCTTTTCAGATTCTTATTTACAGCATTATCATAATAGGCTGTATTAGCTTATTAGGAGAAAACCGGTAGTTCTCTGTGAAATCATACATTTGAGCACCCCCATATAGCCAAAATGGCATGATCCTAACACCCCGCGAATATTCGACTGTGAGATTGGGAGTCGAATCAGGCTCCTCGAATCGAAGCATCGAATCGTCGACGATTCGGGGTCACCCCTACTGTATGTACATTATTTTCACAGTAAGTTAATGTATCATTTTTACAGTAAATAATTGTGAAATGACAGCTGTATACTGTGACCTCACAGTAGTTATTCCCAGTGTTGGGCAGTAGCGTCGCTACAAGTAGTGACCCTAGTAGTTTAACTACATTTCTCAGTAGCGTAGTGGTAGCGTCGCTGCTTTCTAAATCAAATAGCTTTTCAGTAGCGAAGCTCTATTTTTGATCAAGTAGTGCGGTAGCGTCAACAAAAGCTAACGTTAAATTTTTCAAAGCATTTCTGAAACTCAAGCTCAAATTAGAAATATAACAGCTAAGGATCGCTGATCCTGGATCAGTAATTGATGCCACTGCCACTAAACCTCGTAACTCCATTGGCTCCTCAAACTGTCAGTCAAACTTCATTATTCCTCTCGCCTCTCTCGTCAATGAAGTGCGGTGCGCAGTTTGGAGCATCTCAGTTTGTCTGCAGACTGAAGGTAAATAAAGAAATGTTGATTGAATAAGTACAGCGTTTTCTTTACTCGAGAAACACTATATTTATAAAGGCTAATGTTTTTTTGTTTTTAAGGAGCATTTGTTGTCGAGTCACAGCCAAATACCTTGTGGGAAGCGCTGAATCTTTTATAATATGATATTTTGGCCAAATAACAGAAAAAAGCTGAGCGCCCACATAGCGACAGAAAACTGTATAACCTGCAAGGTCATGTAAACGTAAATGCGATGCACATACTGCCTCTGATGTGGCGGTAATGACGGGGAAAAACATTCGCTGGTCAAAAACTTAGTATTTGAACTTGATTTTGGTGAAATGTTAATAATATAATGACACATGCAATGATGCAAATAAACGTAGCCTATGAATGAATGAATGAATGATGCATTTATATAGCGCTTTTATTGTGTATTGCCATACACCCAAAGCGCTTTACAATCATGTGGGGGGTCTCTCCTCAACCACCACCAGCCTATACATTTATATGGTAACGCTATACAATAAGATTTCATTAATGTATTAACTAACATGAGTGAACAATGGACAATACATTTATTACAGTATTTATTAATCTTTGTTAATGTTAGTTAATGAAAATGCAGTCGTTCATTGGTAGTTTGCGTTAGTTCACAGTGCATTAACTAATGTTAACAAACACAACTTTTGATTTTAATAATGCATTAGTAAATGTTGAAATTAAGATTAAAAAAATGCTGCAGAAGTATTGTTCATTCTTAGTTCATGTTAACTACACTAGTTAACTAATGTTAATTAATGGACCTTATTGTTAAGTGTTACCCTTTGTAAAAATGTATCTGTATACAATAAAGCCACAAAACCAACTACCAATAGGAGGTTTCCGGCCAACAGCAAAAATGTATTTTGCCTATTTTTTTTATTTATTTGATTATTTAGATAGGGATGGATACAAAGAACATAGGTAAACTTAAACAGTCATCTGATGTATGCATCATAGTGTTTTTAGCTGAAGCTAATTTACGACACTTGTCCCTAGTAGGGCTTTTGGTTAAAAATAAAATTACAGATTACCATTATTAAAAATAAGATAAAAAAGAAAAAAGAATACAGAAAAAAACCAGTGTAAAATCTAAATATGAGAACAATATTGTTCCTGAAGTAGCCACAATTTGTTTGTTTTTTTGAAAATGGCTAATGTTGGGATACATTTCAAATGGTCTGGCAAAGAGTTCCATAATTTTGCCCCTTTTATTGAAAAGGCAGTTTGGGCAAACGATGTTCTACGAAAAGGGATACTGCAATTGCCTTTTAACGCTGATCGAGTGATGGATCTGGTACCACTTTGCTGTCTTGTTATTATTTTGCAAAGGGGTATGGGAGCAGTGTTATCTAGGCATTTGAAGACCAATTTAACACAATGTAAAGAAATAAAATTGGCAAAACTTAAAATCTTATATTTACTTAGAATTTGACAGTGATGATGTCTTATTCTCTTCTTGTCCAGGACTTTCCAGACTCTGTTATAGAGACACTCTATGGTCTTAACTAATGACTGGTGAGCTTGGGACCATGTGGTTAAGCCATACGATATGTGTGAAAGAATCATAGAATTTATAAAAATAAAAGCACAGTCAAGAGTCAAGCAGTTTCTTATCATCATAAAACAGCCCAAGTTGGCCTTAATGGTTTTACAATTTTTTTTTATATGACTTTTAAAATTCAACTGATAGTCTATAATTATTCCCAGATACTTCACTTCGAATACTTGTTCAATAAGCTCCCCATTAATTTGTACATTCAGAAGTTGTGTTAGAGGCAGTTTTTTTAATGGAAAAGCAAATGGAGTTTTTTTGTGTGTGTTTAAAGTTAAACAAGATGAGAACAGCCAAAATTATATTTTGTCTAAGTTGGCATTTAATTTGTCAGCCACAGAAGTACAGGTATTACCAGATGCATACACCACTGTGTCGTCTGCATACATCTGAAGACCTATATCTGGACATACATCTGGCAAATCATTAATATAGAGGCTGAAGAGTATGGGTCCCAAGACAGTACCCTGAGGGATTCCTTTTTTCAATTTTGAGGAAGGTGGATCTCACATTATTAATTATAACACACTGTTCACTGCCTTTTAAATATGATTCAAACTAGGACAATGACAACTTAGACAAATTAAACCTAGCTAATTTTGAAATTAAGATGTTGTGATTTACTGTATCAAATGCCTTTTTTAGATCTAGAAACACTGCACCAACTACATTTCCCTTGTCAAGTGATTGTTTGATATTTTCGGTTAATAAACTAATTAAAGCTAATTCTGTAGAGTAATTGTGCCTGAATCCAAATTGCAGAGGACTCAGATAGTTGTTTGTCTCAAGATAATGCATCAATTGTTCTGAGACAATCCTCTCCAGAACTTTAGACAAAACTGGAAGAAGACTAATAGGTCTATAATTACAAGACATTTTATCGTCTCCAGATTTAAAAAGAGGTATTACCTGAGCATTTTTCCACCCATCTGGGAATTGCCCGGATTTAATGGAAATATTAATAAGAGTGGTGAGGGGCTGAGCCAGAATGCTACTATATTTTTTTAAGAAAAGCGGTGTCTAAATTATAAATATCTTTTGAGAAGGTGGTGTTTAGATCCTGTATAGCTTTCAGAACAACTGTCTGACCAACCTCCCTAAACTGGAATTAATTATCTTGATCTTCAAACAGGTCTATTGTTGTTAGGCCTATATCGTTCCTGCTTGGAAAGCTTAATGCGAGGTTGTTAACAGATTGTATAAAAAAAATATTAAATTTGTCTGCAACTTGTGCACTATCAGTAATTATGTTTTCACCCATTTTAAGTTCATATTTATTTTGGGTGACGTTGCCCTTTGGATTTAATAGGCTATTTAGTTGCTTCCAAATTATTTTGCCATTCCCTTTGGCCTCTGATAGAGCTTGAATGTAATAATTTGATTTGGACATTCTGAGTTCTTTAACGACTTGGTTACGCAAACCTTTAAATATTTTCAAATCAATGTCCCTTCGAGTGTTGATAAAAGTTTTCAGGGCATGGTCCCTCCTTTTCATTAATTTTCTAATATTATCATTCATCCATGGTATCTGAAATTTTCTCTGGGATTTTTTTCGCTTTTTAATATATTTATCAACAATACTCCCAATAGTGGACATAAGCTTATTACAGCAGTCATTTACTTAATCATATTGTTGGATCTCGTCCCAGTTAACACCCTTTAACTCGTTCTCAAATTCAGTCAGTTTTTTACGAGGAATTTCAAGTTTAAATTAATTCTGATTTCGATTTATAAACCTCATCAGTCTTTTCGTTGTCAGTTTTCTTGCAATTAAAATCATGTTATGGTCAGATAGACCGGTGACTAAATTATATGTTTTTATGATTCTATCAGGTTTGTTCGTAAAGATTAAATCTGATTGTCACAATATGAGGTAAATCCGGCCCTGTACATGAGACTGTTTTTTGTTGCCAAATTGGTTTGGAACAGCTGTTGGATAAACAATTAACCTGAACTATTATGCCTGTCTATCTGTAGAAAGAAAATAGTTCCTACATGAAACTGCTCACAACAAATTTGTGGATGACTTGACACTTGAAAATACAATAAAAATGAGAAGGACAACATTACCTTGAACAATCAAGCAAGCTAGGGGTTCTTGGTAGCATCACAGTCCCTTAACCATCAGTGGCTGTAACTGTAGCACAAGGCTGCAAAATAATATATCAATAGAATAGGAGTAACATTACAATGAGAGTCAGCTGTTAATAATCTGTACCTATGGTAGCATAGAGTCAAAATTTGCGCACAAATAATCCCTTACCTTTATCGATTTATCATTTTTCAGTTGACGAAGCAGACAACGGCTGCTTGGTATCACACACACACACACACACACACACACACACACACACACACACACACACACACACAGCAGGGAAGAAAAATATGATGAAGCCCAGTTAACGTTACTCATTTTAGATTCGTTAGGACCTCTTCGAAGAGACAGCGGAGGCATGTGGGTGGGATCGCGCTCAGTGGCCGGTGCGCTTGATCCCGCTGCTGTCCGGCGAGGCGCAGGTGGCAGCCCAACAGCTGCCTGTAGAGAACCTCCTGGCCTATGCCGATCTGAAGCGGGCCATTCTTCAGCGTGTCGGGCGCTCCCCCGAGCAGCATCGACAGCGCTTTCGCTCGGTGGATCTGGGGGACAGCGGCTGGCCGTTCATATTGGCCCAAGAGCTCCGAGACGCCTGCCGCAAGTGGCTGATGGCCGAGGCACGTGACGTCGGGGCGGTGGTCGATCTGGTGGTGCTGGAGCAGTTCGTTGCACTGTTGCCCAGTGGGACGGCTGAGTGGGTTCAGTGCCACTGTCCGGCGTCGCTGGATCAGGCCATCCAGCTGGCTGAGGATCATCTGGTGGCGTGCCCGGGGGTCGGCGAGCCCCCCTCCAACCTTTCTCTCTCTCTCTCCAAACCTTTCCCCTCTCTTTCCCGACCTATTCCTGCACCTAGGTCACGGGGCAATCTACCCCCTCGAGCCCCACAGCATGGAACAGTGGTCCTGGGGAACAGACCGGGGTCACGAGGGGGCGTGGCGGAGAACGCCGGTGCCGTGGCACCAACTCCACCTTCTCTCTCTCTCCGCCAATCTCTTGGCCCTCCTTCTGCCGCTGGGGTGGGGGGAAAGCCTGGGCCAGCCTGCTGGAGGTGCGGGGATCCGGGGCATTTCCAGGATCGGTGTCCCGTAATGGAAGTGGGCATGATGATCCGGGTCCCCGACTCCCCGGTGGCTGCCCCTGATCAAGCCGGGCAGCACCAGATACCTGTGAGTATTAAGGGGGGTACATATCGGGCTTTGGTGGATTCGGGCTGTAACCAAACCTTTATTCATCAAAGCCTGGTGCAGCAAGGGGCATTGGATATGAGCCGCAAGGTTAAAGTAAGGTGTGTGCACGGGGATGTGGTCGGCTACCCGCTAGTGCCTGTAGGTATTCAATTTCGAGGGAAAAAGAATAGTATTAAGGTGGCGGTTAATCCCCACCTTAGGCATCCGCTGATCTTGGGGACCGATTGGCCAGCATTTTCACAATTACTGGGGGTTTTGTGTGCGTATGTCTCTTGGGGGACAGGACTAGGGAAGGGAGAGGCGGTGGCTCAGGCAGGAGATGCTGTTCCGGGACCTCTTCCATCTGACTCAGAGGAAACGAGAGTGAGGGCGGAGGTTTTACCGCCGGAACGAGATGACTTTCTTCTGGAGCAGTCTCGGGATGAGACGCTTAAAAATGCGTATGACCGAGTCCGCACCATTGACGGACAGCTTCTCCAGCCTGACCAGCCGCTCTCCTATCCCTATTTTTCCATTATAAAAGATAGGTTGTATCGGGTGACCCAAGATGCCCAGACAAAAGAAGATGCAACCCAGTTGTTAGTGCCAAAAAGCCGCCGGGAAATGCTTTTCCAGGCAGCTCACTGTAGCTCTCATGGCCGATTCTTTTGGCCGGGCATTCATAAGCATGTCCGCCGGTGGTGTGCGGCATGTCGTGAATGTCAGCTGGTTAACCCGCCGGCCATTTCAAAAACGCCATTGCAGCCATTGCCATTAGTGGAGGCCCCCTTTGAGAGAATTGGTATGGACCTCATCGGGCCATTAGAACATTCAGCACGCGGCCATCGTTTTGCATTAGTTCTCGTGGATTATGGAACACGATATCCGGAAGCAGTGCCGTTGCGCACCATTTCGGCAAAGAGTGTGGCGGATGCACTGTTTTGCATTATCTCCCAGGTGGGAATCCCCAAGGAGATTCTCACCGATCAGGGCACAGCGTTTATGTCACGCACGATAAGCGAATTATACGAGCTGCTGGGCATTAAATCGATCCGCACCAGCGTCTATCACCCACAAACGGATGGCTTGGTGGAACGATTTAATCGCACTTTGAAATCCATGGTTCGTAAATTCGTAAAAGACGACGCCAAAAATTGGGATTAGTGGCTCGAGCCCCTGTTGTTCGCAGTGCGGGAGGTCCCACAAGCCTCCACTGGGTTTTCCCCATTCGAGCTTCTCTATGGTCGTCAACTCCGTGGGGTGCTTGACATAATTAGAGAGGCTTGGGAGGAGGGGCCGTCAAACAGCCGAAGTGAAATTCAGTATGTCATGGACCTCCGGGCAAAACTCCACACTTTGGGGCGGCTCTCTATGGAGAATTTGCTCCAGGCTCAGGACAAACAAAGTCGGCTGTACAACAGGGGTACGCGAGAGTGTCAATTTACACCGGGAGATAAAGTACTTGTGTTACTTCCAACATCCAGTTCCAAATTACTCGCAAAGTGGCAAGGACCGTTTGTGGTTACACGAAGAATAGGGGATCTCGATTATGAGGTTAAATGAAGGGACAGGGGTGATTCACATCAAATTTACCATCTCAACCTGTTGAAACGCTGGCAGGAGGAGACTTCGGTTGAGCTAGCAGTGGCTGTTTCAATGCAGTACTATTTAAATCGTGAAGTATTAAACAAAAAGACAGTGTGTTAAAATTTTTAAAAAAGACACCTCATGCTATTATTTGTGACAATTTAAATTGAGAATAATGTGAATGAGAAAAAAAATAAAAAAATATTTCAGAATCATTCATTTTGGTGTTTTATTGTCAATTTCAAATGTGAAAACATTGTAACGGTCCTAAAGTTTTCTTTTGATTTTAGGGCTAGATTACTTTTTTTTTTTTTTGGAAAATGACATTATACAAATACAGAAAATAATTGTAAGATATCAACAGTGTTGGGTGTAACGCGTTACTAAGTAACGCGTTACTGTAATTAAATTACTTATCCACTGAAAAAGTAAAGTAAGGGATTACTGTTACTGATTACTGATTACTGCGCCAGCTCGTTCACTTTCAGATTTTCCTGATTCACAGAGAAACCTTAAATACTCAGATATATATAAGACTAAAATCAATATAATCTAAAAAGCTTGAATTTTACTTTTAAATGAACAAATTCAAATCGAAAACAAATATTCCTGATTAAGTAATCCATATGAAACTAAAGCAAGGCACAATCTTTCCTGTATCTTAAAGCCTGAAGTGTCTTCGTTTAAATGAACGAATTAAAATCGAAAACGAATATTATCTGATTATGTAATCTGTATAAAACTGAGGTACAGTCTTTCACGTATCCATACCTGTCAACCCTCCCGTTTTTTCCCGGGATTCTCCTGTATTTTACCATTCTATCCCGCTGTCATCCCGTTTAAATATTTTCCCGTATTTCTCCCGTATTTTAATATTGCTATAAAAAAAAATCCCACTGGGCATATTTTATATGTTTGCTACATTCACCTCCGGTAAAACTCCCGTAATTTGTATGGCCAGGCACGGCGCCAGATTTGTTTCTCTACCGGGGCTAAAGGGAGGCTAGACCAATATGTGGGGGTGCTAAGAAAATAATCCATATTCATAAAAAAAAATCGTTTTAGAAAAAAAAATTAAAGCAGCTATGGTGCACACCACATTTAACAGAAGCATTATCGCAGTGTTAAAAATAAATAAATGAACATTTTGTAACAGAAAATAAATAAAACTCATTTTATTAATTTGTATATTCATTAAAATTAATAGAAAAATGAAGCCTAAGCCTACAAGACAATAAGCAACAGTGAAACATGAATTAAGTTGAATCAAATTGATTGTGAAAGTCGTTTCAACTTAAACTGATTTAGGAAGTCGTTTGTTGCCATGACTTTTTTTAATCATATTATGACCTGTAACATGTCTGTGCCGTACCCAAATCAAGAATTAACGGTCATTTCTACAGCCATTACAAAGATACAGAGAAAGATCGAGAGCCACCTCAGCAGCAACCAATCTCACATTCTCGCCTCTGCAGCGCTTATTATGATCTTTAACTTATCTTTCCTATTCTTGGAACAAAATGCTTAAGGTTGATTCAGTATTACTCTTGATGAAAAAAAAAAATCACACACAACATCAGCAATAGCCTACTACAATGACAAAGCAGCTTATATTAAACATAAAAATTGTAGGCCTATTAACTGAACGAATAAGACATACCGCTTTGTAACAAATAAATAAAAGGTTTTGGATTTTCCTCTTACTTCAAACGAATGCTTTTGGCTCATTATTATTAATAACAATACTAATAATAATAATAATAAAGGCTATACAATAAAACAGTACAATGACAAATTCACTTATATTAAACGTTGAACTTTTATTAACAATATGAATAAGGGAAATATGTTTTACCCGCATTGTAGCCTAACACAAATAAATAAATGGTCTTTGGATTTCCCCTTTCTTTATAGGATCATAAGTTTAGGTTTATAAAACACATCAACCAAAATAGTATAATGGCAAATTTGCATAGGCCTATATTAAACATCTAAAGTTTATTAACAAAATGAATAAGACGGATATAGCCTACTTGCGTTGTAAGGTCTTTTCCCTCTTTTAAAACAAATGCGTAGTTTGTGGTTCATTGTTTTATTTATTTTATTTTTTAAAATGAAAACACAGCAACAATAAAGACAAACTCGCTTATATTAAATGAAGAAATTAAACTTTTATTAACAAAAGTTGCGCTTTTGGATCATAGTGTCTCGCATTATTTGACAATTCAGGCTCAAGGAGAACTGATCGCGCGTTGTAGGAGAGCGCGGGCGCGCCGCTGATATAGCGCATCAGTTGTGTCATTCAGCGTGATTCCGCCTATCCCGGCTTCACTTACTGCAAGTTAACCGATAACGAGTTGTGGATTGGATGGTAAACTTGTTCTACGACAAGCTTGGTTGCCTTTGATTATGCTGTTCTAGCGGGACACTAAAAATAGAGCTGAAATACTGGACTGTCCCGGGAAAAACGGGACATATTGTCACCTTATTGGGGGGGGCTAAAACGGGGCTATTCAAAATTCTGACGGGGCTATAGCCCCCCCTAGCCCCGGTGTAGCGCCTTCACTGAGTATGGCATAAACCTCATTATATGAATAATCAAGTCAATATATTCCAAGGTTGTCCGGTTGCAGATCTTGTATGAAAAGCATCCTTCTCACACAATCGACACATACAAATTCCCTCAACTTGGCAACTTTACAACCCAGTGATGCTGTTGATATCTGCGCACTGTGCGCAGTAGTGATGCGCGTATAGCAGTTATATCTGCGGGCGCTGTGGATAATCCGCGGGTCGGGTAATAAAAAAATGCATTCTGATTATTTGCGGGTGGGTCGCAGGTGGATAAGATAAATCATTAATGATGCAAATATTAACTACATTTTCTAAAATATGAAAATATGAAAAATGTTTTAAATATATATTTTTTTCATCAGGCATACGATTTCGTTTGTGTGTGTGTGTTTGTGTGTGAGCGCTGCAAGTTTCAAAGTCAGGTGCAGCACTGCTTTGTTTACTGCAGTTACCGGGGAAACGGCTATATTCCTGGCAAAAAGACTCCGCCCCCTTCCCCCATAGACACGCACCCAAATCATTTCTGTAATTTATTCTTACCTAGTTAAAGTGTTATTTTTACATAAATCTGTACGGATTTTACTAGTTGGGCTTTTCCTGAACATCTTGCCAAACTGAAATGTATTGTTTAACTTTTAAGCTTTTTTGTTCTATTTGCTAACCAAAGAAGGTAATTTTTAAGTATTACAGTTGTTTTAAAGCTAAAAGGCTAAACTATTCTATGTTTGACTCAAATTGACAGAATACAGAGTTTAATTTATATTAAGGTTTATAGGGATTTTAAGATGTAGCCTAATTCGCAATTTGAATAATTAAGTTACTTATTGAGTAACTAAGTTACTTTTCAGACAGAGTAATTAGTAAAGTAATTTAAATACAATATTGATGAAGTAATTAGTAACTGTAATTAATTACTTTTTGAAAGTAACTTACCCAACACTGGATATCAAAATACGTTTTTAATATAACCCTGACTGACAGCACTAATGTGGACAATTTCTTATTAGTTTAAGTTATAAGATAAAGATAAAGTGTATAATTTTTGCTCCATTAGTGGCACCTGACAGAACTGCATAAATAACTCTCAAAATATTTGTCAGCCTTTTGACTTTATTCAATATATTTGTTCTGAAACAGCTTATTGGTGCTTTTCTCAATTAGAGGTTTAATCCTTTTTTAACCAAATCAGTAAAAATGTAGTTAAAATGATCAAGAAACGTTTTTCACATAATAAATGGAAAGGAGAAACATGTATTTAAACATAAAAAGGCATGTTCAGCAGGAAGGCAGCATGTTGAATGTTTGGAGAAGTGTCCGGTGTTCACCTGTGGTAGTCCATTCCCACCAGACTGACTCCATTGACAGCGAGGATGTGGTCGCCCACCTTAATCTCTGACTGAGGGCTGCTGGGGAATCAGGCACCACTGACTTCACGTAGATCCCACTCACTCGCAGAGGAGTTTTCTATCAAGACACAAGATTAGCCATGACTACATGATGATCCAACAGCAACAGAAAATTAATGAGTTTGATTCTCCTCTGTGTCATTTTAGTGGAACTGCTGCATTTGTTTGAGAGCATCCTGACTCACGTGGAGAATGTTTTATTGTCTCTGAAGACTCAACCACACAGTCATCAGGTTCTAACTTCATCTTATTGTTAACATCAGCTCTATATTTTCAATGACCAATTGAAAATTGATCAGTGTCCCCAATGCAAACCCATTCATCCCCTACTGAGCCGCTTCTCGTAAAACCAACCTCCCACGTGTACCTCATAGCTAACACCTAAGTCAGCAATACCAAGTCATTTACAGAGCCAAACTCGAAAGCTCCAAAAAAAAAGAACAAAGCAGCCATAAGAGACTATGGCTCTGTTCCAAAAGCTAATGAGCTTCCTACGTAGGCAGCATTTTAGGGCATCACTTCTGATGTGAAGGCTTTAAAAACTACAAGATTATGCCGTCGCCCTCGTCATCTTTGACCAAAACTAAATCTAAGGTATCAACACATTTAGAAAAAATCTAAGGTAGCATTATGTGTCCTTTGCAGAGAAGACAATCCCACAACACACCGTGACAAATTCAGTGAAGAAACCTAGTCCAAAGATGCTAACTGTTTATTATACATATAATTCAATAAAATAGGCCTACTTTACCAAATATGAGTGTGTAACCATATAAAGCAATAGTACATATAGTAATACAGACATCTGTTTCCACATCCCACTGAGAGAAAATGCGGAAAAATGTCTCTCACATATGCATTGGTTCCTCCTCATCCATCCTTCCCTTCACTCAGCTCACTCAGAATGGTCAATAGTACAACCCGAATTCCGGAAATGTTGGGATGTTTTTTAAATTTGAATAAGATGAAAACTAAAAGAATTTCAAATCACATGAGCCCATATTTTATTCACAATAGAACATAACAAACGTTTAAACTGAGAAATTTTCCAATTTTATGCACAAAATGAGCTCATTTCAAATTCGATGCTTGCTACAGATCTCAAAATAGTTGGGACGGGGGCATGTTTACCATGGTGTAGCATCTCCTCTTCTTTTCAAAACAGTTTGAAGATGCCTGGGCATCGAGGTTATGAGTTTCTGGAGTTTTGGTGTTGGAATTTGGTCCCATTCTTGCCTGATATAGGTTTCCAGCTGCTGAAGAGTTCGTTGTCGTCTTTGACGTATTTTTCGTTTAATGATGCGCCAAATGTTCTCTATAGGTGAAAGATCTGGACTGCAGGCAGGCCAGTTCAGCACCTGGACTCTTCTACTACAAAGCCATGCTGATGTAATAGCTGCAGTATGTAGTTTTGCATTGTCCTGCTGAAATACACAAGGCCTTTCCTGAAATAGACGTCGTCTGGAGGGGAGCATATGTTGCTCTAAAACTTTTATATACCTTTCAGCATTCATAGTGCCTTCCAAAACATGCAAGCTGCTCATACCGTATATGCACTTATGCACCCCCATACCATCAGAGATGCTGGCTTTTGAACTTAACGCTGATAACACGCTGGATGGTCTCCCTCCTCTTTAGCCCGAAGGACATGGCATCCATGATTTCCAACAAGAATGTCAAAATTGGACTCGTCTGACCATAGAACACTTTTCCTCTTTGAAACAGTCCATTTTAAATGAGCCTTGGCCCACAGGACACGACGGCGCTTCTGGACCATGTTCACATATGGCTTCCTTTTTGCATGATAGAGCTTTAGTTGGCATCTGCAGATGGCATGGAGGATAGTGTTTACCGACAGTGGTTTCTGGAAGTATTCCTGGGCCCATTTAGTAATGTCAATGACAGAATCATGCCGATGAGTGATGCAGTGTCGTCTGAGGGCCCGAAGATTCAGTTTCTCTTAACTCCTTTGATGATGTTATGCATTGTAGGTGATGTGATTTGCTAAGCATTTGCAATTTGATGTTGTTCGAACGTTGTTTTTAAAGTATTCCACAATATTTTTACACAATCTTTCACAGATTGGAGATACTCTGCCCATCTTTACTTCTGAGAGACTCTGCCTCTCTGAGACATCCCTTTTATAGCTAATCATGTTACAGACCTGATGTCAATTAATTTAATTAGTTGCTAGATGTTCTCCCAGCTGAATCATTTCAAAATTTCTTGCTTTTTCAGCCCTTTGTTGCCCCCGTGCCAACTTTTTTGAGACCTGTAGCAGGCATCAAATTTGAAATTACCTCATTTAATGGACAAAAGTGTAAAATTTCTCAGTTTAAACATTTGTTATGGTCTTTTTGTTCTATTGTGAATAAAATATTGGCTCATGTGATTTACAAGTCTTTTAGTTTTCATTTTATTCACATTTAAAAAACATCCCAACATTTCCGGAATTCGGGTTGTAGAATATAATGTTCTACATGAATGCAAGTGATATTTACAGTCATGTTTGGTATCATTTGAATTGTCTCAGGGCGACTGGTACAATGATCTCAATTTTACAAGTAGACTAAATGGTAATACAGATCCTAAGAGATAATGCTCACTGTAAAGATCTGCTCACTGTAGAGGGTGTGCCATTTCCCAGTGTCTTTCATGCAAAATGCCTTTTGTCTCAAGAGTTGATAACTCTACATGATCAATGCAAATTCCAATTGTTAGTTCCTGTCTCCATTTCTACAGATTTAGACATTATTTAAACATAAGTAAATGTGAGCTAATTATTATTAAAGGTTAAAAACTTTTATTTAAGCTAAATCTCAGGTTAAATATTTGGGCATAATTATAGACAAAAAGTAAACGTGTAATTTCAACCCCAAATAGAAAGTCTTTAAAAAGATTTAAGTTCAAGAAGTCTTGACCTTGAGAGATGGAGCCCATTGAAATCTGCAGGAAAATAGTGGGGTCTTCAGTTATTATCTTTGACTAATAACAGTCTACTTTAAAGATCTGGATTCATTCTGGAATTTCTCAAAAACTTTTCCTCTAAACTGTTAACTGATGTTAACTGATACTGGAAATTTCATATACAAGCAAAATATTGTGTATACAAAAATATAAGAAACATTTTCTTATATTAAACATTGGTTAGCGGAAAATAAAAAAAATCAAGTGCTTCAGATTCAAATGGATTTATTTACAATAGCTTATTGCAGTATTCTTTATTTCTGACTAAATTTAATTTTCCAATTACTCATACAAATACAAGAGGCTGCAAAATTACCAAACCCCTCAGCTGCTTCTATAAACCTCAGGTTGGAATTTTGTTCCATCTTCAATCAGATAACATTAGAATGATTAAATCTCTTTCCAAAATACTAGCTTGTTACAATTCTGCATGTTTTATTCATAACTAATAATGTAAACGGAGTATGAATCATTGTTCCCTTTCGAGGGAACTTCGAACTGCGTCCTCTAGGGGTCGCTATGGGGAACGCCGTCAGTGTGACCCGTGTCTGAAGCATACATACAAAACACCACCTGTTGGCCGGCGACAGCCTATGACGTCACTACCGGCGCGACCACAGTATAAAGGGGCGCCGGGAAAATACGTCATCCTCTTCTACAATTACTGTTTTGTTTGAAGCGTGCATTCTCAAAGTCAAAGTCAAAGTCAGCTTTATTGTCAATTCTACCACATGTACCGTACATACATACAGAGAATTGAAATTGCATTACTCTCTTACTCCCTGGTGCATACAGATAACACTAAACACTAACAGTAGAACGCACAAATATACAAATAAGGACATGTAGAAAAAAAATAAAAATAAAAATAATAATAATAATAAAAAATAGATAAAGTGGCATAAGGCACATGGTAAATAGTGCAAACCAGTGAAATACACAGACAGTGCAGAATATGAATGGTGTAGTGCAAAGAGCTTATTAAGTCTATTCTATTAAAGTGACAAAAAGAGAGCAGTCTTTATTCAGACTGTCAGAAGAACTCTACTGGTAAGAACGATTTTCTACTTTTACTATGGCGAGCACTAGCAAGGCGTTTAAGAGATGTGTGCATCCGTGTCCTCGTTATTTGACACCTGATGACACACACGATCTTTGCGTCTTTTGTTTGGGGGAGGAGCACGCACGCGATGTTCTCGAGGGAGCAATCTGCGTGCACTGAGAGTTTCTCTATGAGAAAGCTCCGCGCTTGTCTGTCTCTCTTTTCGAGGAAGGAGGGGCAGCCGTCTGCTTCCCGCGGTTCAAGATTAGGGATGGGCGATACCTCTTATTTTATTTTCGATCCGATACCGATATTTTCAAGCCCAGTATCGTCGATATCGATACCGATACCGATACCTGTAAACTAAAATTATCTTTTAAATTATTAAAAGAATATAATCAGTAATTATACTCACTTAATATTAGATTTTAAAGCCATGTTTGTTTTTAAACATTTCACAGGCCTTTTTTTGTTTACACTGTCAGAAATGAAATATACTAAAATTGTATTTTAGCCCTTTACTGGGGCAGTAACCTCAAAGGTGCACCTATACCCCTAAAAGGGAGCATATTAGTACCATAGAAGTATGCATGCTTTAAGGGTATAGATAAGTTACAAAGGTGCACCTTTGAGGGTACCTCATGAAAAATAAACATTGTGTTACATACAGTAAGTACTAAAATGTATTATTATTATTATTATTACCATGGTAAATTTGTGGTTACTACAGTTTTACTACAAATACTGTGGTAAACTGTGGTTACTGTAATAAAACCATGGTTATTTTTTTAAAAGGCTGCCAGAATGCTGTACTCCTAAAGGTGAAACTTTAGTATATTTTTTTTCTGACAGATTTATTAACAGCAATTACAGAACATAACACACATCCAAAGAACTTTTAACAACAGTTTAAATTTACTTACACAAACTAGCCTATTTAAAATAAATATTACATGTACACAAAAGTTTGGGGTTAGTAAGATTTTGTAATGTTTTTTAAATAAGTCTCATGCTCAACAAGGCTGCACTTATTTGAACAAAAATACAGAAAAACAGCAATATTGTGAAATTAATTTTCTATTTTAATGTAGGCCTATTTAAAAAAAAAAAAATTTAAAATGCATCTGTGATCAAAGCTGAATTTTCAGCATCATTATTCCAGTCTTCAGTGTCACATAATCCTTCAGAAATAAATCTAATATTATTTGCTGCTCAGGAAACATTTCTGATTATTATTGCTGCTTCATATTTGTGTAGAAATCATGATGCACTTTTCAGAATTAATTTTATATATAGTAATAATGATATGTAATGTAATGTAATAATGTGGCAATGGTTTCTTATGATCTACTTATGCTTCTGATGCTTTTGAGAAACGCAGCTCTATTTGAACAAACACAGCGTCCGCAGCGAACGCTGTCTGTGATTGATTGGTTCTGTCTTTCAGCATTTGCGTGTGTTCCAATGAGCAGGAGAAATAGCTCTAACACAATTGTTCGCTAATATAGTCTATTTTTCCATTTAGAAGCTTATTTTATGCACAGAGTTTCTTAATAAATAAAATTAGTGGTTAAAAAAATGCACTTTAGAATCGATATTTTTATGTGAGGATCGATCCTTTCGATACAACATCAGTATCGAAAGTATCGATACTTTAGGATCGATCCGCCCATCCCTATTCAAGATCCACTGTTGCCGAGGCACGGAGGGGAATGAGCTCGTGAGTCTCGCAGGCGGATCTGGCTGATGAGTTAGAGAGGGGACTTTCCTTCTCGCGCTCGTCGGCCACGAACGAGGGTGAGCTGCTGGATGATGATGATGCGATCTCGCTTACATCATCTGATCCAGCGGCTGGTGCTCTGCTGGGTTATGCCCAGGACTTGACTTGCCGTGGAAGCGGGCCAAGATGGCGGCGTCGCGGGGTAAAAAAAATAATAAAAAAATTAAAAATTTAAAACCCATTTTCCTCTCGCATCCAGGTTTCAGCATACCAGATATGCTGACATTAAGGGGATGCGTGGAAACGGCTATGAGGGATGCCCCCTGTGGAAGAGACGCTAGCCAGGTATCTCTCTGGGGGGGGGGCTGTCATCTGCCCTCATCTTCCCCTCTCTAATTCCCCTGCAGCCAACGTTAACTCCACCTGACCGAGGTTAGGTGGGAACCTAGAAACCTGCGTTTTAAAAACACTGCAGTCTATATGCTGGACTAATGATGTTTTGATTAAGTTCTATGTTTCATAGAAACTACCTTACTGATGTTCCGGACCCGACTCTTCGGACTTCGCCTCCGGGACTGATCTCATGCGCAGGAACCATGGATGGGTGAGTACGATCCAGTTCTATGGTTCTTTTTACTATCAGTTTCTTGGCAGGGGACGCCTCTTATTGAGGAAGGTGCACGGCTATCTGAGGATATCTATGTGCTAGCTCAGGGACTGCTCCCCTTCCGGGGTTTTTTAAGTAGCAATCTCCCTGAGCCCTTGCCTAGAGTGTTCCCCGGCTAGGATTGTGGCTCTGGAGGGCTTACCGAGGTTTCAGGCAGTGGCTAGCATTGCTCCCCTCACATAGAGGGTCACCTATGAGCATGCCGCTCCCTTCTGAGCGTCTGAGTTCCCTCTCGTGCTGAGTGTTGAGTTCTCCGCTCTCCGGAGCTGTCACAGCAGCCTCATGCTCTCCTGGTTGGTCGAGCCAGCATTGCTCCCCTAGAGGGTCACCTATGAGCATGCCGCTCCCTTCTGAGCATCTGAACTCCGCCCCCAGAGCTTGTTGATAGGCTGCCCTTGTATCTGAGCTCCATGTCAGCAGAGCTAGCAGGTTGCTAGGCCTCTCTTTGCCTCCCTGTTAAGTTGCTCTCCTTGTTGGTCGAGCTAGCATTGCTCCCCTCACCATAGAGGGTCACCTATGAGCATGCCGCTCCCTTCTGAGCGGTTGAGTTCCCTCTAATGCTGAGATTTAAGTTCTCCGCTCCCCAGAGCTCTGAGTCAGCATATGGTAAGTGCGCACGCTAGTCTCTGTGCACTTTCTAAAATCCACGTTGTGTTAAGATCGCACATCAAGTGTTTTGCGTTCTTTCTAAAATCTGGTACGGTAGGGGTTACGCGCTGCGGCTTCGTGCCCTTTCTTTGAGTTGGTCAGGCCCCGGTTTCACCTTGGGCCCCACTCTACCTATGTACAGTGGACAGCATAAATGAGTACACCCCCTCTGAATAAATATAAAAAGTATTTTCTTCATGATTACTAATAAAATTAATGGAAAGATGGCAAAATTGAAATGTATTAAACATACTTAATAAAAACAACAAAATATATGCCAATATGTTCTGTAAGATAAGTAAATTAGCCAATTTTGTTTAAATGAAGGATTGCAGAAATGAGGACACCCTAGATTTAATTCAGCAAATGTATAATATTCTAGTACTTAGTATGTCCTCCAGAACTTTAAGTACACTGCTCTGACCCTTCTTGGCACTGAGTGTACAAGTTCATGACAAATCTTCACATCTGTCCTGTTTAACTCCTGGAAGACGACCTCCTTGAATGATCTGGTCTTTAATGGGGAGTTTTGCTCAGCTCGTCTCTACAGAATCCCCACAGCTGCTCAAGAGTGTTAAGATTGAGTGAAATACATGTCCACTGAAGGATTTTCACCTTGGGAGAATGAATATCTTCATTGTCATGCTGAAAAAATGCCCAATAATGCAGGGAATGAGGAGAGGGTAGCATCTTCTTTCAAGTTTTTGTATTACATCACACAGTAGTGTGTGAATTCATGACAGCGTTGATAAAGCACAACTCCCTCACACCTTCAGCACTCATTCATCCCTATATAAAAGCTTTACTACCACTGAACGTCACTGTGGGTACCAAGCACTTCTCACTGTACTTCTCCTCTAGCAACACCAGAACATTTTGGATGCTTTTGGATCCTAAATGATTGACTTGGTCTCTTGAGACCAGAGTATGGATTCCCAGAAGTCTCTATTTTGTAAATATGGGCCTTGGAAGAGGTTAAATGAGTTTATTTTGCTTTGGCTACAGTAGGTAATTCTAGTGGTGACAACAACCATGCATGTCACTTCTGCAGGCTGCGTCATACTCTGTGAGATAAAGTGTCACTCTTTTCATAGATTTTGCCGGCTCTGAGACACTTGCATGTTATTTCTCCTGCTCTTTTTCTAGCAAAAATTCACTTATCACTAAATGAAAACTTAAAGTGAAGACCTGATTATTTCAGGAGCCTTGTCACAAGTCCATTGTTTTTGAATGTCAGTGCTACTTCTGCTATATTTTCACACTTAAAACAATATTTTGGTATTCCTCTTGTAACATTGTCCTCTTTTATGCTAAGAAATAAGTCACCTGGCAGTTCTCTCCCAAGTGGTTCCACTGCTGCCAGCATTAAGTCTGAGTATGATTCAATGGGCTATATAACACTTTTAATTGTCAGGAAATGACTTGTCTTTAAAAGATTTGGTTCAATATACTTACCTGTTGATCAAAAATAGCCTTAAACCTATACACAGTTTTTTTTAAGTAACTTTCAGGAGGGTGTACTCATTTTTGCAACACAACATTTGATCACTTTGATAAGAAAATCTTATTTTGCTGAATAATTTTGACATTCTTCTTTGGAAATTGATCAAGCAGGCTTGTTGGAACAGTATATCTCCAAAGAACCCTAACATGTCATATAAGTAAAGAGTAATTGCTGAATTTGTTAAGTTTTAGAGGGGGTGTACTCATTTATGCTGTGCACTGTATAGAGCCAGCATTGCTAAAGCCCCTCATCTTAGAGGGTCACCTATGAGCATGCCGCTCCCTTCTGAGCGTCTGAGTTCCCTGTCATGCTGAGAGTTGAGTTCTCCGCTCCCCAGAGCTGTCACAGCAGCCTCATGCTCTCCTGGTTGGTCGAGCTAGCATTGCTCCCCTCACCGTAGAGGGTCACCTATGAGCACGCCGCTCCCTTCTGAGCTTCTGAGTTCCCTCTCATGCTGAGAGTTAGGTTCTCCGCTCCCCAGAGCTCGAATCAGCAACTTCAGGTTGTTAGGCCTCTCTAAACTGCCTCCCTGTTAAGCTGCTCTCTTGTGGGTAATAACAGCCTCTGTGATTCACTAGAACGGCTACAATCCATGCTATGGTAAGTGCGCACGCTAGTCTCTGTGCACTTTCTAAAATCCACGTTGTGGTAAGATCGCCCATCAAGTGTTTTGCATTCTTTCTAAAAATCCTGTACGGTAGAGGTTACGCGCTGTGGCTTCGTGCCCTTTCTTTGAGTTGGTCAGGCCCCGGTTTCACCTTGGGTCCCACTCTACCTATGTATTACAGTAATACTGACTTGAATAGGGTGTTGCTACCAAGGGTCTGTTGAGACAGTTCCCTCATTGAGCTCATGCAGAGCAAGCGGTAGCCCCTGGGTGACAGGCCAGGACCTAGCTACTATCCTAGGCACTTGGCCGTATCCCCTTAAAGGAATCTTTCTTATGATTCTAAGCCTTCGAGCTCTACCCTGGGTCCGGAAGTCCCGGCCCTTAACAGGTAAGTTTCAGGGTATGCAGCTCGGGACTTTGGCCGTAGGGGATAATGTCACTGACAGCCGTCTAACCGTCCCAGGGGCAACTTTCTTAGACGGGTAGAGTTGGTACTTAGTGCTCGCCTTTTGTGCTTGGCTTGCACTCCCCTCAGCATGGCAGCGTGGGTATTCCGTTCCCCATAGCGACCCCTAGAGGACGCAGTTCGAAGTTCCCTCGAAAGGGAACGTCTCGGGTTACGTATGTAACCATGGTTCCCTGAGAGTAGGGAACGAGACACTGCGTTCTCTAGGCGCGGTGCCATGCTTCGGACGCAAGCTTCAGACGAAGAAGTGGATGACGTATTTTCCCGGCGCCCCTTTATACTGTGGTCGCGCCGGTAGTGACATCATAGGCTGTCGCCGGCCAACAGGTGGTGTTTTTGTATGCTTCAGACACGGGTCACGCTGACGGCGTTCCCCATAGCGACCCCTAGAGGACGCAGTGTCTCGTTCCCTACTCTCAGGGAACCATGGTTACATACGTAACCCGAGACGTTTTCCTTGAGAGGAAAAACTTATCTTAAGAAGATTTTCAAATTATAGAGAGAGACAATTTAAAAAACAATGAACAAATACATGATCAAAGATGAGTGCTCACCTTTTCCTCCAATGAATTAAGAACATGTAAGAAAAAAAGAAAATTGATGTAGAATTTACATTCAATTTTTATTTTCATTTTATTTTCAGAAATTGCTAGTAAATTTCACAAGAAAGTTTGAAATAGTATTTTGTTGTAAAACAAACTCCAGTAATCTTTTTTTTTTTTTACCTTATAATTCATTGAGTGGTGAGTGGTATCCTTAAAGGGATAGTTCACTTTGAAATTAAAATTTGGTATCTATCAGCTTACCCCAAGGGCATCCAAGATGTAGGTGTCTTTCTTTCTTCAGTAGATCCAATTTTGATGTTTTTAGGTCAAACCGTTCTAGTCTGTCAGTCATATAATGGCAGGTATAGGTCACCGTCTCTATAAGAGGGAAAAAGAACATGCACAGAGAAATCCAAATTAAACAATTCCCCATCGTAACTACACATTGATGGCCTAAGACATGAAACGAGCGGTTTGAATGCAGCGTGAGCCAGAGCGCGCGCACACACACACACGTCACACCGGATGTGTGTGCGCACTCAGATCACTTGGACATGGTTGTGTACAAGAGGTAAAAAACGATATAAATACTGTTTATATCGTTTTTTACCTCTTGTACACAACCATGTCCAAGTGATCTGAGTGCGCACACACATCCGGTGTGTGACGTGTGTGTGTGCGCGCGCTCTGGCTCACGCTGCATTCACACGGGGCGTCGGCGTCAATGCTTGAAGGAGGGCGTGTCTGAAGCGTGGTGCTGACGCAACTTTTCAAGCGCCAACGGAGGCATCAGCCAATCAGATCGCCTCATGCAAATACCCAATCCCGTTCATGCAACACCAGAGAAGTATGTGATTGGTTGTTGTAACTGTGACGGCGCGTCAGCACCACGCTTCAGACACGCCCTCCGTCAAGCGTAATTTTTTTTAATTAATTTCTGCATTCTGAAAATTCTGATAGAGGCTCAACGTGGGAACCATGATGTGAAAACAGCGAGGGCACAGGCAGTGTAGCAGTGGTGTCTGCAACAAGTTGAATATTTAGTTTGATGTGTAAGAAAACAGAGTTTCTGCAGGTTTTATGAAGGTAAAGTTAAGACCTTTTTAAGACCAAGTAAATCAAATTTGAGGAACAAATTAGGAAAAACACAAATATGTTCTGTATAATGTAAATGTCTGGAGAGAAACACAATGAGTTGTATTAACTTCAGAGTTTGAAAATACAACTTTCAACAGATATTCATATATTTTTATAGTTTTTACAAAACTCACTGAAAAACTCCAGACACTATAATATGGAAATATCTTTTACTGTAGCTTCAGATCATGCTGCAATAAAAGTGATGTTCTTCCTCAGTATTTTTGTCTCGTTTTCCAGTGCAAATGCCTAAATATTCTTAAATAAAGATACATTTACTGGAGATACAAAATTACAAAAAATACAGTCTTGTTTGAAGTGATTTTGTGATTAAAACAATAACTAATATCTGCCATTTGGCAAAAAAAGTAACCTTAATTTAAAGGGAAGTTTTGATAACTCATTGACAGATAGTTATTATTGTTTTAAGAATAAACTCATTTAATTTTATTACATTTTTCAAGACTTCATTTACATTTGAATCTGAAATAAACATATCTTGATTGAAAGATGTTTGATATTTGTATTGAAAACAAGACAAAATACAGAGGAAGAGATTCATTCACTTTCTGCTTTGCATCCAACATTTAATGACATCATTTTATGAATTTAAGACTTTCTGCTCTGATTTAAAACTTTCTTAAGGTATTAATTTGTGTAAGGGTAAATTAAGACATTTTAAGACTTAAAAACCTGCAGAAACCCTTTTGTGTATGATGTTAATGTGTCCAATATTTACCTGTATCTGACTGAGGATCTGCATGGGTACCAGGAAAAGATGACAAGGGCACAAGCAGTGTAGAAACAGTGGTCTCTACAAGAACAACACAATAGACATATTGCAAAAAGCAATAATTGCACACACAAATTAACACACACACACATACTATATAACAACCACAAAGTTACTATAGTAAAACTGTAGTAATCCTGCTGTTCTTGGCAGATTTTTTTTTTTTTTTTTTTTACAATTTCATGTCTGTACTGCATATATAATGCTCAATACAGTAACAACAATTGTACATTTATTGTTGTGATTCTACTAATAATATACCATGGCTAAATTATAGTTAATATAATAAAAGCCATGGTTAGAAAACATTTTTGAACATGTAATTTCATTACAAAAATGAAAATAATGGTTATGCCCATTCATAATGTAGCTTGTAATCAACAGATGACATGTTAATAATGACAAACAATACATAGAAACGTAAATTACATCCATAGTCATTCATAATTTGGCATGCAAACAAATCAACCTACGAGAACTATAGTAAACAAAACCCGACAGGGTAAAGTTTGGAAACGAACAAAGTAACGGTCACAAAACGTAAACTGATGTCACATAAAGTATCTTACCTTTGATAGATGCGCTGAGAATGCGTTGAATTAAACAACCGAGGCCGCTGTGTTTTCTTCTTTTATGGTTTATTACTGTGCAGGGCCGTGCAGAGACCTTTGGAGGGCAGGTGCTCAAAGTATAAAAGGGGCACATGGAGCACGGCTTTTAATAGGGCTGTGCTGCTTGCTGATATGTGTATCGAAATGGATGCTTCTGTATTGATACAGCAACAAATGCCATGACGCAGGTTTGAAAAAGAAACACAGAACAGAAAAGACCATTTTAAGTTTAAATGTTAAAGACATTTTTTGCACCTCTATAATTATTCTGGAATGATATTATTATTATTATTATTATTATTATTGTTGTTGTTGTTGGTGTTATTGAGTTTACAGGGTATGGTGGTTTTGCTGTTGTAAACACTACTGTTGTTGTTGTAGAAAAAAATGTTCTTGTCTTATTTAAAATAGAATTCTATTCTAATCCTGTTCTGAATTTATTCATTTTTTGAATGATAATGATTATAAAAACAGGATTGATAAGTTTAATTCGGAGGACGAGAAAATCAGTATAAGCCTGTTTTACCAGTGTTGTGATAATTATTTTTAAGGCACTCTACGTTTTTTAAATAAATACTGTAATAATAATAGTTCAAAGTATGAATAGTTTTTAGTCAGATAACATAAAAAAGACAAGGCACCTTGATGCGCTTTAAACTTTTCCCAATTAAACAGCAAGAACGAAAGAGAACAAGCACCTTTGTTTTTATTGCTGTGTGTAGAACTACGTTAGCTGCATTTTTAATATTTAATATTAATTTTAATAAAATGTAAATTCGTCCCGACACTTTATTCAAGCTCCAGCAGGTGTTTTCACATAGAGGTTTCTAGATTTAAATCTAGATTTAAATTAAAGAGACATGACCTGACGTTTTATTCGTATCCAAAATGAGGAGATATGAATATCAGGAGAGCTGAACACTCTCGTGCAGTGCATGTTTCATTCATACTCGAAGCCAGAGGGCGCTCTCGCACAGAAACTTTTGATGTGCAGGAAAGCTGAGCTGAATAAAAAGCAGAAACGTTTTTACTGATGAAACGTGAAGACAATAAACACACGATTGCGAAAATATATGGTTTATGCGTTTTTCAAGTTATCTTCAGGTCATAAATAGATAAACTATATGAAAAATGCAGTACTGAATTTATTTATGACCTAACTTTGGATTCGGACGTGCCTTGATGCCTTCCTACCTTGAAATGCGTCCTCAGAAGGCAGCATTTTTCAGTTTTCGGATGCAGCCTGTGTGTTTTCATTCTCCGAGTCGGGATAAATATGGCGAATGCAAACTTCCGCGGTGCCGAAACACGGAAGAGCGCCACGAGAGCGCTAGCGGCCGAAATAATATTGCAGTTATTGGTTTAGCACTACCATTGAGAATGAATGGGAAACTGTATATTATATTAAAGCAATTTGAAGTAAATTGTTCAAAATTATATGACCCATTTGAAGATTCTGTATTTTTCTGTAAACATTCCATTAAGTAACTTTATTGCATTTGCATTGTTTTTTTTTCTGTTTTAATGTCTTGTTCAGAGGCTGGATGTGATCTCAGTTTGGCTTGTGCTCTCAGTGGTGGTGGTCGCAGCTGGTGTCTTTTATCTCTACAGTCTGATTCTCAGGCATTTAGCCAAGACAACTGTGAGGAACAAAGTGGTGTTGATCACGGATTCGCCGTCAACACTTGGAAATGGTGCTGCTCTTTCAGAACAACTGGATCATTGCTGTCATGCAGAACCTTTGCAATTCTGTAAACTAAAAATGAATATGCCTGCTATATATTGTAATTTAAGGAATTATAAAAGGGTAAATTAGACCTTTTAGAAATATGATCTTAACTTTAATTATTACAACTTGGCAGGATAAAAATATAGCACAAAGTCACTAAAGTAAGGTATTGAGAGTTATGAGAGTGTCAGTAATTCTGTTTTTAAATCATCTTTTGATATATTTTCACAACTATTCCTGTAATTTTATCAAATATTTGATATCAAATATATTTTCAGTACTTAGTAGTGTTTGAGCAGTTGTTTTCCCACCAAAAAAAAAGACTGTTACTTCCTGGAGGATGATGTCATAAATTTAAAGGGAATTGTTGAATGAAAATGTAGCGCAGACTGCTCTCCTCTAAAATAAATGCCCTTGTGAGACTATGGTTATATGTTTGCAGATGGATTGCATATTTGTTGTTTAGACTAAGTTGTTTACATTGTGATCATTTTAGAATGTGCAAAACTCTTCCATACTGGAGGAGCCAGACTGATCCTTTGTGGAAGTAACTGGGAAAAGTTGGAGACTCAAGCTGAGAGGCTGATGAGTGAATCAGATCCAACACTTGTGAGTGCAGTAACAATATGACTTGACATTGTTTGAAACATTTAGAAATGTATTTGTTAAGATTTTGGTTGTAATATGTGGGGAGATTTGTTTCATTTCTGTGTAACTTTACCGCTTAGACATTTCCACCCAAACTAGTGGAGCTGGACTTCAGTGACATGGAGAGCGTTCCTGAGGTGATCTCTGAGATCCTGGAGTGTTACGGCTGTCTGGATGTTCTCATCTTTAATAGCAGTATGAAGGTGAAGGCTCCTGTACAGTGTCTGTCCCTCGAGATGGACAGGATCGTCATGGATGTGAACTACTTTGGGCCGATCACGCTGGTTAAGGGTAAAACACCAGAGTATTTCAATCATGACAACTCTCTGAATAGTTTTAGCATGTTCATGGATATGACAATGTTAATGTATTTTTGTTTTGGTGGACTGGATTTGCTATACTGCTGCTGCAGAGCAAGTATTGCTACTTCCTATAAATATACAGACACACTGCAGTGAGCATGTAAGATATGTTCATGAATAGTCTCCTAGCAGTTGTAGACAGGTGGAGCTGGATGGTTTCAGAAGGACCAGCTTACAATGAACATTGAACCAAACTATTTAAATGCTGAGTATCTCAGTGGCTGAAGATACAAAATGGGCCAATCAGCTTGTGCCATGTAGTAAATTATGTGATTTCTAGCAGATTGCTTGGAAAAGACCTGTCAGCCTGTGCCATCTGGAGTTTCATGACTGAAATATATATTTATCTTCACAGGTGTTCTCCCATCACTGATCTCCAGAAGAACAGGTCACATTCTTCTAGTCAACAGCATTCAGGGGAAATTAACAGTGCCTTTCCGCGCCACCTGTGAGTGTTTGTGACTAGTTTACCTTTATGTTGCTGAATAAAAAAAGTTCATAACACTAATCAACAGTAATGAATATATCAAAATATCTTGAATATTTAGTGTAAGATGTCCTGTATTTCTCAGATGCTGCCTCCAAGCACGCCATTCAGGCTTTCTTTCACTGTCTGCGGGCTGAGGTTCAGGAATATGGGATAACCATCAGCACCGTCAACCACACCTTCATAAAAACTCCCAGCACAAACTCAGCAGATGAAATCGCAGCAAAATCCAAGTGGACATGTGAGTCAACTACACTGATATGTACGGCTGGGTATCGTTCAAAAATTTTCGATTTCGATATCGAAACCGATACCTTGAATTCGATACCGGTTCCTGAATGATACTTTTTTCGATACCAATTTTATGAAATCAATTTGAACAAGATTACATTATCTAAAAAAAAAAACTTTGGTTTTATTTTTTGGCTTGTTGATGTTTATACAGACTCGAGACTCATCTCTTGAGCCACAGCACAAAGGAACAAAATGTAACCAACACAATAAATCAGTGCAAATAGTACTAATAAAGGTCAAATAGTCTTCAGTTTACACATCTGTTAGGCTGCATTTACACTAGTGCGTGTTCGTTTTAAAATGCATAGCTCAGACAGAATCATAATTTCTATTCATTTTCCATGATTTACTGATGAGCATTAGCAGCGTCCAGCGCTGTCTGCCTGTGTTCTCTCTTCCATGATCGCTGCTCTGACAATAACATATTTAATTTCAGCAACATTACATGGTCAAAACACTTAATAGATGGCAATCGGAAGTTATTACAAACACTGGTTGTTTAAAGTGAGTTTTGAGTAAAAGCGGAATATAAATCTTATTCATTGTCTTATGTAGCATCAGTGGCATACCGTGGGGTTTCAGCCAGGACCTTCAGTAAGCAACTGTAAACTACATGCACACATCTTACACATCTGTTACAGCTAACGCAGCCATATGCATATAATGCACATATTATGCTGCACACAGGCTCTCAACAACAATGACGGCTGATCAACAATTTCAACAGTATAGGCTAGATTGGGGTGGGTTAAATGCAGAGTTAATTTCCCTACATGGATCAGTAAAAGTAATCCACCAATACACGGGTCACTATGCACATTCACGTCACTCTAAAACAGTGGTTCTCAACCTTTTTTACTCCAAGGCCCCCCTCCTCTCCGAGTCAATATTTCAAGCCCCCCCGCCCCAACCCCAACCCCCTATTAAAAAAAAGAAATTGTATTCTAGTGTTAGTTCCTTTTAATTCCATGTAATTACTTTTAAACTAAACAATTTTCAAAATAGACTTAAACATAGTGTTCTATATTTGCAAAAATACTTAGCAAGAATGTCACTGCAGATATTCTTTAAAAGTATGTGAAGCTAGATTATACAGTAACTTTTAACAAATAGGCACAAGTCAACCTGCCATAACCAAAAAGGACCACAGGGAGACGCCAAAGGGCTGCATAGCCAATATACGGATCTATTCAGAATCACTAAACACACCAAAATACAAATGAAAAATGAAACCATTATAAATGTGTGGAAACTCAGCGATCTGAAGGTGGCTCGATGTCATCAGTCAACAGCCAGGTCCTCTGTCAGAACAAGCTTTTTGGAGCGTCTGATACCCATATGTACATAAACACCACTGATCCTCACGAACTTCTCCAAAACACACTTCTTCGGTGAGCATCCGTTATAAAACACTCGCTGTACATTAGTTTTGACAGCAATGTGAATTTACTGAACTGTGCTCAAGCAGAAATACGATGTTATAGATGTGCCAAGAGCGCACATACACGATTTGTTTGCGCATCAATAATAGCGGACACACGCGCACCTAATGCACGACTCCTGTATGCCACTATAATCGTCTTTACCTTGATTACAATCGTCATTCATCAAAACCTTGCTAGTGCAACACTGGCTTCTTTTATCCAACCGAGAGCTGTAGTTTGCGTATCATATGCTCATGCAGCGGTCAGGTGTTTTGAACCGCTGTTCAGTCTGTTTCACACAGCGCGATGAGAAACGGCTTGAGCTGCTCCGAAACACAGAATAACATCACAGAATAGCCTACGTACAAGAGAGGTGGTGCTGTTATTTTTTCATTAATTTTTTATTTTATTTTATATATTAATCATAAAATTAGTGAATTGAATATAAATATACTTATAGTCTTAAGTTATCTCGCGCCCCCCCTGGAGGATCACTGCGACCCCCTATAGCGGGGCGCGGAACTCCACGCAGCTCCCGCACTCTCCATTGGAAATGAATGACTTCCGATCTGTCGCTTGTTGGAGATAGTGGAAAGCCGGCTTGAAACGCAGTGGAAACGCCAGTATGATGAGGATCGTTTTCATTTTAAAACAAAAACGCACCTGTGTAAATGTAGCCTTACATCTAAGGGGGCTGGGACCTGGGACGCATTCACACTACAGCCTCACGTGTGCGCCACATCTCTGAGTGTAACCGGTGTAAACTAGTAGGTGTGTTCGACTTGACGCGGACCAATCGGTGTATTACAGTACCACGAGAGCTATAGAGAGCAGACTGCTCCGTACGCTTTCGAATCGCTCTCGCGGATGTCAAACAATGCCCCATTCACACGGGGCGTCGGCGTCAACGCTTGACGGAGGGCGTGTCTGAAGCTTGGTGCTGACGCGCCGTCATAGTGACAACAGCCAATCACATACTTGTCTGGTGTTGCATGAACGGGATTGGCTAGCGTCTGCGCTAGGGTATTTGCATAAGGCGATCTGATTGGCTGACGCCTCCGTTGGCGTTTGAAAAGTTTTCAACTTCTGCCACGAGCAGCACCAGTGAAGCGACGCGACGGACCCACAATTCAGTTCGGCAACGCTTGACGTCACTCCATTCAAAGTCAACGAGAGGCGTTGACGCTGAAGCCCGATCATCGCCGCGCCGCTTCTAGTCGAACACATCTAGTGCTGCAGCCTTATTGGCTCACTGACGTTGATGAGATTAACCATTTATTAGGTTATCGAAATTTGGTACCGAACGACGAGATGTTTTTCGATACTCGATGGTAATTCGGTCGGTGCCTAAAAAGTATCGAACTCGATACCCAGCCCTACTGATATGATCATAATGCCTTTGCACATGGTTTGTAGATCATAACATCTTATTTATTTGTTCACTAAATTGCCCTAGACTTTCTGTTTGGACACTGGCTGGGAACTGCAGACTTCAAACCCAAGTCCCTTGGTGTGACCCCTAAAGAGATGGCCACTGAGCTCCTGAAGACACTGAGCAGCAAGAAGAAGGAGATTTTGATGGCCCGCTCCATCCCTAAAGCAGCTCTCCATGTCAGATCTCTCTTCCCCAACCTGTTCTTCACCATCATGGCAGCAGGAGTCAGAAACACTGCAGCTGTGGAGACGCCTGATGACTGAAGGACAATGGGTTTTTACTAGAGCTTATCAACACTGCATACAATTAAAGAATGTGTCACTGTGCTGTAGTGCTCAAATTAGAAGAAAATGATCAAGTCAGTATGACTGTGGATTTGCTGCGACTGCTCTTGTTTGGAGAAAAAGTAACAAACAAACCTGAAATCAATATCTATCTATCTAAGTTTATTATTTTATTTACTAGTGTATTTAAAATTCCTAGGTCATATTTAAAAAGGATGAAAGGCTGTAGTCCTGTGGTGTTGGTCAGATGAGACAGATGAATAAACAGCATTACAGCGTCCTCTGCTGTTATTGTTCCACACTGGATGGATCAAAGGATGGACGATCTAACAGGACTGTTACTATTTGAGGTGGATCACATCTAAACGTGTATAGTAAAGACAAACTCACCATGATGAAAAGTGATATAAATTTCAATTTCAGCAGGCAACTATTTTTACAGCTACATTATTATTCCAGCCACAATTAATCACAACAATGTATATACAATTACAAATGATTATATATAAATTGTCGGTTTGTTGTTTTACACACATGCTCACAGACATTATTTCATACACGACAGTCGTGAGATGCAAGAAATCCTCAGACGCGCCCATAACAACAAAAGACAATACTTTATTGAACCTTTTCTGATCAGAAGCGAGCATTTTTGACGATTGTTTCTGTTCAGTCCACTCGTTTTATCGCGTTTAGGGATGTAACGGTATGAAAATTTCCTATCACGATTATAGTGACCAAAATTATCACGGTTATCAGTATTATCACGGTATTGTTAAAATGTGCTGGATATGTTCAAAAAGTACCGACACATAAATCACTTCAAGTTTTATATTTAAAAGCCAACAAACAACAAATAAAATGACTTTTTGTTTGCATAATCACTAAAACAATAACATTACCAACGATGTTCGGATTTTAAATGACAACTTGACTGACGACAGTTTAATATCATGTTCAAATACCTCATGGAAATGTTCAAATAAAGCTTTGAAAAAGTTTCATAAAAAAGTAAACCTCACATTTCAGCCTTTAAATAAAGAAAAGGGTTAAGTCAAAATGATAATTCATTAATAAATGATTATATGTATTTTATCTGCTCCATAAATAATTCTAGATAACTTATCTGAATTGTTTTAATGTGTAGAATCCACATAAGCTTGTTTTTCATCAACCGGTCAAAATGTACAGCAGGGCATGCAAATTTGGTCCGTTTTTGGCCAGACAGAATCTGCACACAGGCTGAATGTAAATGAAAGTCTCTGTAAATCCACTCTCTGACAACAGGTGGAGCTTTAGAAAAGCTGAATTACAGCTGTTACCCGTTGTCCATGGACAGAGCAGTATTGCCATTAAGAACACTTCCTTTAGGTATTACATGGAGCGAAGATGAAAACAAAATGCCATCGAATCGTTTCTGAAGACATTCAGAACTTTCAGAGGTACATTCATATAATTAATTAATTCATATATTAATTTGTATAATTCCCTCAGCACTCTTTTAAAGCCTCCCAGCTTTTTCGCCGTGTTTTCACTCAAAACAAAACTACTCTGCTGTGGGCACGTGAGACTGTTACTGAAAACTGTGTTTTATGCAGGACAGTATTTGTTTATCGTGAGTTGTTCAAATCGTGGTAATCAAATACGGTTTTAATGATAATTAAAATATGACACGGTAATATTAACCATGGAGAATTTTATCATGATTTATCGTCAAACCGGTAATCGTTACATCCCTAATCGCATTTAACCACAGCTGTCGTCGGTTTTTTGTTTGGCAGTGGCAGCAGGTATACGATCAAATTTCTAATTTGAGGCTGTATTACGTCGATTCTGGCACCCAACATCACAACAACATGATATTTTAAGCTCCTTATGAAGCCGAATCTGCACTGGTTTGAATGGGCTGCCTCCAGTTTTCCCTTTGTTTTGCCTCTAGCTAGCGCTGTGACGTAATTGTGACATCGGCCCTACATGACCCTAGTTACCTGTGGTTGGCCTAGCCGTGCGTCGCTCAGAAAACAACAGGCCAATCAGAAGATAGGTTCATGAATATTAATTAGACAGGCCAAAATCGACCTGTTCTTAGCAGAGCTCATGAGAGAAGAGTTGTAAAAATATATTGAGATGGTTTTTGGTACTTATACCGCAAAAATATATTCTTAAGGACATCAAAACCTAAAATAAAATTAATCCCTTTAAATGGACAGCATTCCAAATTAAATACCTATCTATGTCATTAATGCTAACCAACAAAAGATGTTAAATAAATGTATACTTAAGTAAACCTACTGTATCTGAAAAATGAGTTTAATTTGTATCTCTACCAAAAATGTAAAATTTATTCCAGTTTTTCCCATATTCCCAATTAATGAATTGTATCCCAATTAATGACTATTTTTGTTTGAAGACTACCAAAATAAATGTTGGTAACTGCAGTTTGACAAAGTAATGACTAAAAGTTGACAAAAATGCAATTACTTTTTTGTCGACTGAAAGTAGACTACAACTATGAAAGACTAAAATGTGACTAAGACTATTAAGCATTTTCGTCTCAAGATAAAGACTAAGACTAAATCAAAAATGCCTGCCAAAATTAACACTGAATTAAATATAGATGAATCCTAAAGCTAAAAAGTTATTGGTTCCCTCTTTTTTATTTTGTTCTTTGATTAACAGGCATCACAGAAGCTGGGTTATTAAGTTATTTGGCTGCTTTTACTTTAAGAGCTGCCACTACTGAACGTGACACAGATCTGACACGCATGCTCGTAGTTTCATCCGAGCTTTAATATAAAATGATATGATGATTTGCAGTTGCAATTGACGAGCACGTGCTACGAGCACAGTATAATGGCTGACAGGACAGGAAAATTAGTTTTACTGACATACGGTCTGACAAAATTTCATCTGATCGCAGATCACTATTGTTCTACTGAAGCTCCCCATCACCTGTACCGTTTTCCATGCTCATTTGACTAGCGCCTGTCGCTCAGGCAAAGTGGAGTTCACGTCTGCGTTAAATATTTTTAACGCTGTTAATCTGAAAATAATAATAATCGCCTGCATTAACGTGCTAATTTTGACAGAACTACTATCAATACAGTTATAGTATACATTTATTTCAAAAAGTGAAACTTTCATATATTTTAGATTCATTACATGTAAAGTAAAACACTTCAAAAGTTTTTTTGTTTTAATTTTGATGATTAGAGCTTACAGCTAATGAAAGTCAAAAATCAGTATCTCAAAATATTAGAATATTTACATTTGAGTTTCAATTAATGACCATCCCTACAGTATAAATTCCGGGTATCTCTTGTTCTTTGAAACCACAATAATGGAGAAGACTGCTGACTTGGCAATGGTCCAGAAGACGATCATTGACACCCTCCACAAAGAGGGTAAGTCACAGAGGGTCATTACTGAAAGGGGTGGCTGTTCAAGGAGTGCTGTATCAAAGCATATTAAATGTAAAGTTGACTGGAAGGAAGAAATTGGGTAGGAAAATGTGCACAAGCAACAGGGATGACCGTAAGCTTGAGAATACAGTCAAGCAAAGCCGATTCAAACACTTGGGAGAGCTTCACAAGCAGTGGACTGAAGCTGGAGTCAGTACATCAAGAGTCACCACGCTCAGACGTCTTCAGGAAAAGGGCTACCAAGCCACTTCTGAAACAGAAACATCGTCAGAAGCATCTTACCTGGGCTAAGGAGAAAAAGAACTGGACTGTTGCTCAGTGGTCCAAAGTCCTCTTTTCAGATAAAAGTAAATTTAGCTTTTCATTTGGAAATCAAGGTCTGGAGTCTGGAGAAAGACTGGAGAGGCACAGAATCCAAGCTGCTTTTAGTCCAGTGTGAAGTTTCCGAAGTCAGGGATGATTTGGGGTGCCATGACGTCTGCTGGTGTTGGTCCATTGTGTTTTATCAAGTCCCAAGTCAATGCAGCTGTCTACCAGGAGATTTTGGAGCACTTTATGCTTCCATCTGCTGATAAGCTTTATGGAGATGCTGATTTCCTTTTCCAGCAGGACTTTAGCACCTGCCCACAGTGCTAAAACCACTTCCAAGTGGTTTGCTGACCATGATATTACTGTGCTTGATTGGCCAGCCAACATGCCTGACCTGAGCCCCATATGGAATCTAAGGGATATTTTCAAGAGAAAGATGAGAAACAGTCGATCCAACAATCCAGACGAGCTGAAGGCTCAATAGTGCCTCAGCAGTGCCACAGGCCGATCGCTTCCATGCCACACCTCACTGATGCTGGAATTTGTGCTAAAGGAGCCCCGACCAAGTATTGAGTGCATAAATGAACATACTTTAAAGAACTTGAACTTTTCTGTTTTGCAAATCCTTTTTTTTTGATTGGATTGATCTTAGGAAATATTCTAATATTTTGAGATACTGATTTTTGACTTTCATTCGCTGTAAGCTCTAATCATCAAAATTAAAACAAAACAACTTTTGAAGTGTTTTACTTTACATGTAATGAATCTAAAATATATGAAAGTTTCACTTTTTGAAATAAGTTACAAGAAAAAAATGAACTTTTTCACCATATTCTAATTTTCTGAGTACCTGTAGACATACCTTTATAGAAGAGCTGGTATCAAAAAATATACCCATTTACCCAACACTGTTTATCTAAACAAGAAAAACATAAGAATAGACACTTTAAAAACACTATATTATCTTCAGGCCTAAGCAAAACTCACATTTTCATGACACATTTTTTCCCTTATATTATACAGTATATTCTTTGTGTGAGCATTAACCAATGGCAAGCATACAAGACATTTATGCATAAAAATGCAAAAAAATTGTTTTTAATTTTAATTCTTGTTCAGAAAAGTGTACAGAACAGGTACAGATTTAGGTTGACAATTAGGCTGTCATTTCAGCTCTTTAGATTTCTTGGTTTCATCTTCTTTAGCAGGCGTCGTCTTGAAAGCAGCATATTTCCCAGCTTCCTGCTCCAGTGTTCTTAGTTTCTTCAGAATGGGTATTTTCTTCAGTATTTCGGTGTGTAACTGAAAGCATTAGTAAGTTATTATAATTAAGTTAATCTGAAGAGATCATCTGAATAAAGCTTTATTTTTCTTGTTTAGTTAGGTAGGGCTGAACAATATGACCTAAAATCAAAATCTTAATTAATTGAAACATTTTACCTCGATTTCGATTATTGAACAATTACTTTATATTATTAGGGCACGAGCACCAATGGTGCGAGGACTCTCTTGGAATTGTTTTGTTTATTATGGCACAAGCCACTAGAGGCGCAAGTTCCTATTGTTTTTCTTTTCCCAACTATTTAGGGCTTTATGGGGCCCTCAACATTCTCAAAAACTCTTGAAAATTGGCACACATTTTGGATTCTGCGGTCATTAGGATGCCACAGAGGATGCACATATACATGTGAAACTCTGCACACATATAGAACTCATCAAGCATGACAGTTTTCAGGAAGTTGGCTATTCAATGTTTTGTGAAAAGTGCATGCTCTGGAATTTGCTATACTCCTAGGATTTTCGTCTGCTGAGGATGTAAAATTGCCATGGGATTTTTATATCTTGAACGGATTATCATGGTGAAGTGGCAAAATTATGGCGATAAATGAGAAACAGGAAGTGTCTAATAACTTTTGCATATTTAGTCTGATTTTGATACAACGAACAAACTTCTGACGTTTTATGATCACATAAATGTGACAATTAGGAGTCAAAGTTATCCACTTGTTAAGTGGTGACGTAAGAAACGCTGTTTCCGGGTCCAAGCCTCAACTCGCTTCACTTGAGAATACTACCTCAGCAGCCATTTATGAGCACTGTATATTCATATTAAACATTTAAGCTAAATGTTTTCAAACTTACGGTGTACACTACAGTCTCCCTGCTCACAGCGTCCCAAACATAAATCATTTTTATATTTATTTATATTTTCATTGTCTGGCTATCTGGGATTTCTGTATGGAGTTAAAGGTTAGGATTATAAGTTTTTTGGTAGTATTATATCACATTGTGAGTATATATTAGCACCTTTTGCTGTTTTCTCGTGGTATCTGGTAGAGCGTTTGGACGCAGAAGCGGTGACGCGTGACGTCAGACTTAACAAGCGGATAATGCCACCAACTGGCAGCAGGAACTGTGTCATTTTCAAAATGCTTTGACATCAGCCTCTTATTTTTACTCTATTTGCTTCAAACTACATCATATTAATGTCAAAACCTGGCAGATGTAAAAGTGTGAAGGGACTCTTGATATTTTAAATTATTGTTGCCATGGCAACGTGTCAAGCTTGAATATTCTTTTCAGGTGTTTGGCACTTAATTTTTAGAATTTCCTGAAACTTGATACACAAATCATTATTAAGGATAGTTAGACACTGGCAAAAGCTAAGAAATGGGCATGGAGGAGGCACTTTATAGCGCCACCTTTTGACAACAGTGTGGGAGGGAGGGGTTGGTTTTTCCTACAGTCACCAAACTCTGTACAGAACATAATTTGTTCTCCTCAAGCCAGACAACTTTCTAATTTACAGTCATTAGCTACGACCAACAGGAAGCAAATCAGGCTGTAAATTAATACATACTCCTCAGGACAATCATGCAAATCACATCAAATTTTGTCTGAACAATGCCAAGATACTGAAAATGCTAGGTTGGAAATGGATTTTGGATATCTTGAACGGTGTTGCCATGGCAATTTATTAAACAGTATTTAACAGTAAAAAGAGAACAGTAATTTTCTTATATATTTAAAGTGCATTGTCCAAAGCCTTCAAAACTTTTCACATGGTCATTCTGAGGAAACATGCTTATTTTCATAAATTTGCAATGCTCAGGGCCAACAGAAAATTTAAAAACTAACAGAAGATTAAAAACTATCAGACATTTCAGCTGACAGATGAAGGCTGTAATATTAAGGTTGTCCACGAGATGGAGTCATAGGATAAGAAATCTTTTAACCCTAATCTTGTTCATCTCATTCTCCATTCTTTAAAGAGCAGGTCATATGGGTTTTCGAAAAATACCTGTTCTGCAGTTTGTAACCTCCTTCAATGTAAACAGTCTGCAAAGTTGTTCAAAAAGTGCATGATAAAGATAGTGTCTCTCAAAAGAAAGTCAACTCTGAGCCGCCTTAACGAGTCTTCACTTTCGAATATTCAGCCTGTTACCAGTATACGTCACTAGGTAACACATTTGCATAAACCCCACCTGCCTGCAAAATACCAACACAAACACTTCCGCTAGTTAGTGTGTTTGCATTATGTTTCATTGCCGAAAGATAATGTGAAGAATCAGTTAGTTAAAATTCTTTTTTTCCCATGATGCCACAGCAATACAATGCACACAACATTTTGTTGGTTTACAAACTGTATTGTTTCATCAATTAGTCACGTTAGCACTCGGCTAACGTATCCACCATTATTGTTTTGTTAAGTGTTTACGGTTTAGCAGCTAAACTTTAGCTGTGCGCACAATTTGCTTGCATAAGTGATAAACAAAATGTTGTTATGCCATTATTTTAAGAACGGATTGGAGCACTATATTATTGTTTTATGCAAAGGTGCTTTAGTGCTCGCTAACTTGCTCATGTACTCCTCTCTGTACCAATCACAACAGACTTGGCCAGCTGACCAATCAGAGCAGAATAGGCTTATGGAAGGGAGGGGTTTACAGACCTTAAGCTCACTACTGTTTTGAACAAATCCTTTCGAAATTATTGACAAATGACTCTAATATTAAATGTATATTCTGAGAAAAGTACAATGTTTTCTTACCTTAGATGAATTTAAACCTGTTGTAGGGGACTCCAACACAACATTAGGACACTTTAAAAAAAACATACGACCTGCTCTTTAAATAAATGCATAAAATCAGTTGATATGTACTGTACTGTCAGCAGGGCCGTGCAGAGACCTTTGGAGGGGCAGGTGCTCAAAGTATAAAAGGGGCACATGCAGTGTTGGGTAAGTTACTTTCAAAAAGTAATTAATTACAGTTACTAATTACTTCATCAATATTGTATTTAAATTACTTTACTAATTACTCTGTCTGAAAAGTAACTTAGTTACTCAATAAGTAACTTAATTATTCAAATTGCGAATTAGGCTACATCTTAAAATCCCTATAAACCTTAATATAAATTAAACTCTGTATTCTTTCAATTTGAATCAAACATAGAATAGTTTAGCCTTTTAGCTTTAAAACAACTGTAATACTTAAACTTTTTTTTAATAAAAAAATGTACCTTCTTTGGTTAGCAAATAGAACAAAAAAGCTTAAAAGTTAAACAATACATTTCAGTTTGGCAAGATGTTCAGGAAAAGCCCAACTAGTAAAATCCGTACAGATTTATGTAAAAATAACACTTTAACTAGGTAAGAATAAATTACAGAAATGATTTGGGTGCGTGTCTATGGGGGAAGGGGGCGGAGTCTTTTTTGCCAGGAATATAGCCGTTTCCCCGGTAACCACAGTAAACAAAGCAGTGCTGCACCTGACTTTGAAACTTGCAGCGTTCACACACACACACACAAACGAAATCGTATGCCTGATGAAAAAATTATATATTTAAAACACATTCATATTTTAGAAAATGTAGTTAATATTTGCATCATTAATGATTTATCTTATCCACCTGCGACCCACCCGCAAATAATCAGAATGCATTTTTTTATTACCCGACCCGCGGATTATCCACAGCGCCCGCGGATATAACTGCTATACGCGCATCACTACTGCGCACAGTGCGCAGATATCAACAGCATCACTGGGTTGTAAAGTTGCCAAGTTGAGGGAATTTGTATGTGTCGATTGTGTGAGAAGGATGCTTTTCATACAAGATCTGCAACCGGACAACCTTGGAATATATTGACTTGATTATTCATATAATGAGGTTTATGCCATACTCAGTGAAGGCGCTACACCGGGGCTAGGGGGGGCTATAGCCCCGTCAGAATTTTGAATAGCCCCGTTTTAGCCCCCCCCAATACGGTGACAATATGTCCCGTTTTTCCCGGGACAGTCCAGTATTTCAGCTCTATTTTTAGTGTCCCGCTAGAACAGCATAATCAAAGGCAACCAAGCTTGTCGTAGAACAAGTTTACCATCCAATCCACAACTCGTTATCGGTTAACTTGCAGTAAGTGAAGCCGGGATAGGCGGAATCACGCTGAATGACACAACTGATGCGCTATATCAGCGGCGCGCCCGCGCTCTCCTACAACGCGCGATCAGTTCTCCTTGATCCAAAAGCGCAACTTTTGTTAATAAAAGTTTAATTTCTTCATTTAATATAAGCGAGTTTGTCTTTATTGTTGCTGTGTTTTCATTTTAAAAAATAAAATAAATAAAACAATGAACCACAAACTACGCATTTGTTTTAAAAGAGGGAAAAGACCTTACAACGCAAGTAGGCTATATCCGTCTTATTCATTTTGTTAATAAACTTTAGATGTTTAATATAGGCCTATGCAAATTTGCCATTATACTATTTTGGTTGATGTGTTTTATAAACCTAAACTTATGATCCTATAAAGAAAGGGGAAATCCAAAGACCGTTTATTTATTTGTGTTAGGCTACAATGCGGGTAAAACATATTTCCCTTATTCATATTGTTAATAAAAGTTCAACGTTTAATATAAGTGAATTTGTCATTGTACTGTTTTATTGTATAGCCTTTATTATTATTATTATTAGTATTGTTATTAATAATAATGAGCCAAAAGCATTCGTTTGAAGTAAGAGGAAAATCCAAAACCTTTTATTTATTTGTTACAAAGCGGTATGTCTTATTCGTTCAGTTAATAGGCCTACAATTTTTATGTTTAATATAAGCTGCTTTGTCATTGTAGTAGGCTATTGCTGATGTTGTGTGTGATTTTTTTTTTTCATCAAGAGTAATACTGAATCAACCTTAAGCATTTTGTTCCAAGAATAGGAAAGATAAGTTAAAGATCATAATAAGCACTGCAGAGGCGAGAATGTGAGATTGGTTGCTGCTGAGGTGCGCTCTCGATCTTTCTCTGTATCTTTGTAATGGCTGTAGAAATGACCGTTAATTCTTGATTTGGGTACGGCACAGACATGTTACAGGTAATAATATGATTAAAAAAAGTCATGGCAACAAATGACTTCCTAAGTCAGTTTAAGTTGAAACGACTTTCACAATCAATTTGATTCAACTTAATTCATGTTTCACTGTTGCTTATTGTCTTGTAGGCTTAGGCTTCATTTTTCTATTAATTTTAATGAATATACAAATTAATAAAATGAGTTTTATTTATTTTCTGTTACAAAATGTTCATTTATTTATTTTTAACACTGCGATAATGCTTCTGTTAAATGTGGTGTGCACCATAGCTGCTTTAATATTTTTTTCTAAAACGATTTTTTTTTATGAATATGGATTATTTTCTTAGCACCCCCACATATTGGTCTAGCCTCCCTTTAGCCCCGGTAGAGAAACAAATCTGGCGCCGTGCCTGGCCATACAAATTACGGGAGTTTTACCGGAGGTGAATGTAGCAAACATATAAAATATGCCCAGTGGGTTTTTTTTTTTATAGCAATATTAAAATACGGGAGAAATACGGGAAAATATTTAAACGGGATGACAGCGGGATAGAATGGTAAAATACAGGAGAATCCCGGGAAAAAACGGGAGGGTTGACAGGTATGGATACGTGAAAGACTGTACCTCAGTTTTATACAGATTACATAATCAGATAATATTCGTTTTCGATTTTAATTCGTTCATTTAAACGAAGACACTTCAGGCTTTAAGATACAGGAAAGATTGTGCCTTGCTTTAGTTTCATATGGATTACTTAATCAGGAATATTTGTTTTCGATTTGAATTTGTTCATTTAAAAGTAAAATTCAAGCTTTTTAGATTATATTGATTTTAGTCTTATATATATCTGAGTATTTAAGGTTTCTCTGTGAATCAGGAAAATCTGAAAGTGAACGAGCTGGCGCGCGGAGGGTTAAAGCGCTGCAATCAGTTTTATCTTTAGACGGTAAATTTACATTTCAGATTCAATATTGATTTTAGAAATGTTGAAATTATTTACTGTATGTAACGCAAGTACTTTATAAGTAACTGTAATTAAATTACCTAAAAATGAACAGTAATCCCTTACTTTACTTTTTCAGTGGATAAGTAATTTAATTACAGTAACGCGTTACTTAGTAACTTACACTCAATTACAATTATTACTTACACTCAACACTGGGCACATGGAGCACAGCTTTTAATAGGGCTGTGCTGCTTGCTGATATGTGTATAGAAATGGATGCTTCTGTATTGATACAGCAACAAATGCCATGACGCAGGTTTGAAAAAGAAACACAGAACAGAAAAGACCATTTTAAGTTTAAATGTTAAAGACATTTTTTTGCACCTCTTAACTACTCTGGAATGATATTATTATAATTATTGTCGTTGGTGTTATTGAGTTTACAGGGTATGGTGGTTTTGCTGTTGTAAACACTACTGTTGTTGTTGTAGAAAAAAATATTCCTGTCTTATTTAAAATAGAATTCTATTCTAATCCTGTTCTGAATTTATTCATTTTTTGAATGATAATGATTATAAAAACAGGATTGATAAGTTTAATTCGGAGGACGAGAAAATCAGGCTGTTTTACCAGTGTTGTGATAATTATTTTTAAGGCACTCTACGTTTTTTAAATAAATACTGTAATAATAATAGTTCAAAGTATGAATAGTTTTTAGTCAGATAACATAAAAAAGACAAGACACCTCGACTTTTCCCAATTAAACAGCAAGAACGAAAGAGAACAAGCACCTTTGTTTTTATTGCTGTGTGTAGAACTACGTTAGCTGCATTTTTAATATTTAATATTAATTTTAATAAAATGTAAATTCGTCCCCCGGACTTTATTCGAGCTCGAGCAGGTGTTTTCACACAGAGGTTTCTAGATTTAAATCTAGATTTAAATTAAAAGAGACATGACCTGACGTTTTACTCATATCCAAAATGAGGAGATATGAATATCAGGAGAGCTAAACACTCTCGTGCAGTGCATGTTTCATTCATACTCGAAGTCAGAGGGCGCTCTCGCACAGAAACTTTTGACGTGCAGGAAATTCCTAATATGGACAAATGCACCAGTGTTGCCAATTTGGGGATTTTGTTGCCAAATTTAGCTACTTTCTCATTGTTGCTGCGACTTTTATTGATTTTCTGTGACAAGGAGCTATTTTAGCTATATTTAAATAAAAATAGCGATTTTTTTGGAGATTTTTTATTTTTTACTTGGCCACACGCCCGTGACCTCTCACGTTTGCCCTCAATCATTAGGCGCATTCGACTTTAAGCGGCGCTGCACAGAATGGTCAGTGTATGACATCAAAGTACTGCGAGAGCCATTTGAAAGCATAGCTCTTATCATTATCATCTCTTATCGCTCTCGCTATACTTTGATGCCATACACTGATCATTCTGCTGCTTAAAGTCGAACGCGCCTAATGAGTCTGCACAGTGAACACACATCAGTACATCTGCCATTCAGATATGATGACACACACCACCATTTCATTATAAGCATCAAGATGGTGAAGAAAAAATATGATTACATCAGGGCACCAACTACTCAGTGCATGAACATCTTGTTTTAACCACAGACAAAAGTTATACCACAATTCATGCACAATCATGTCAACCAGATACTGAGAGACACAGTGCATCATCGTGTCATGTGTGCTGAGATGCAGTATTTTGCACTTTGTAGTAATAGTGTGTTGACTGAAATAAGTTTGCATGAATAAAGGTTTTGTTTTTGGAGAATCATATTTCTTATCTGTTGTATTTAAGCAGGACAGGGATGCAGTTTGGTGACACATGAAACAAATGCCCAACATTATGTGTCTTTTGTGTCTTTACGTCATTTCCATCATGTTTGATGTGCTTGCAGATCACAGGAAGAATTTACTGATTCAGATGTGTCGTGTAGAGTTACAAGTAGGCCTAAGCATTTCCTAATTTCACTTCCGATTTTTTTGTTATAGGCCTACTTCATCTTTTGTTATATTTTTTTATACTGTCATCATTTGTAAAGTAAATATATATAAAGTTACTTTCCTTTACCAAGTTTTCCTGTATTTACTTTTTTTCATATTTGGTGATTTTTTTGAAAAATGGAGACTTTTGAGGGTGGTTCTAGAGATTTTCTGAGGGAGGGGTTTGGCAACACTGAAACTAACACGGCTATAGCTGTCACAATCCAAGCCACAAACTTTCCTTCATTTACCTCTAGAGGTCACTCACCCATCACATGGACTTTCACACCACACAGTCAGTCGCAGATCACTCAAGGACTACATTTCCCATCATCCACTGCACTAACACAGCTGTCTGCACTGATCACGCACACACCTGAAAACAATCTCACAATCACCATCACCCAATCACACACACACACACACACTATATAAACTCTGGACTTTCTGCCACTCACTGCCGAGTATTGTTAGCCTTGCTACTTACCAAGCGTTTCCCAAGTATCCCGAGTTTGATTTCCTGTGTTCTGATTCCTGCCCGTGTTCCTGGTTTATTCTCTCTGCCTAGCCCTCTGGATTAAGTTTGCCGATCGCCGACCCTCGCTTGCCCTTGGATTATTCTTGTGTCTTGCCCATGCCATACCTGTTTGCTACTGTCTGACCCTGCCTGTATTGACCATGTATTATAATAAAAGCTTGCAGATGGATCTGCCTGTCTCACGTCTCGTCAGCTCCGTAACAGAATACTCGGCCACAAAAGGATCCAGCGGCTTTTCATATGGATATTGGCCAGGTATGGACATTGCACGGATGTTGTTGCACCTCGAGCAGGGCTCGCTTCCACTCGAGGACTATGTACAAGACTATTTAGATCTCGCCCATTTCTCTGATCTGCCGGACTGTGTACTCATAGACTTCTTTTGTGAGGGCATTAATCAACCGCTGAAGTCTCAGCTAATCCGTGAGGGTCCCCGTTCATCTCTCAGTCAGTTCCTGGACTATGCTTTGCTATGTGTTGGCTCTTCGTTCACTGTGGGGGTCGCAGAGGAACGAGACACCGCACCCAATTGTGTGGACACAGCCACACTAGATCACGCTCACAAAATAGCGGCAACAACAACACCCCGTAGCGTCATTGCTGCCAATCACAAGCCAGGTCAGTTCCCAGCTGATGTTAAAGAGTCAAGTCAAGTCACCACTGATATTAAAGAGTCAAGTCAAGTCACCGCTGATGTTAAAAAGCCAAGTCAAGTCACCGCTGATGTTAAAAAGCCAAGTCAAGTCACCGCTGATGTTAAAGAGTCAAGTCAAGTCACCGCTGATGTTAAAGAGTCAAGTCAGGTCACCGCTGATGTAAAAGAGTCAAGTCAAGTCACCGCTAATGTTCAAAAGCCAAGTCAAGTCACCGCTGATGTTAAAAAGCCAAGTCAAGTCACCGCTGATGTTAAAAAGCCAGGTCAAGTCACCGCTGATGTTAAGGAGTCAAGTCAAGTCACCGCTGATGTTGAAGAACCAAGTCAAGTCACAGCCTATGTTAAAAGGTCAAGTCAAGCCACAGTTGATCATCACAAGTCAAACCAAGCCACAGTTGATCGTCACAAGTCCAACCAAAGCACAGTTGATCATCACAAGTCAAGCCAAGCCACCAGTGATCTCCGTGAGTCAAGCCAAGCCACAGTTGATCGTCACGAGTCAAGCCAAGCCACCAGTGATCTCCGTGAGTCAAGCCAAGCCACAGTTGATCGTCACAAGTCAAGCCAAAGCACAGTTGATCATCACAAGTCAAGCCAAAGCACAGTTGATCATCACAAGTCAAGCCAAGCCACAGTTGATCGTCACGAGTCCAACCAAAGCACAGTTGATCATCACAAGTCAAGCCAAGCCACCAGTGATCTCCGTGAGTCAAGCCAAGCCACCGTTGATTGTCACGTGTCAAGCCAAGCCACCTGTGATCTCCGTAAATCAAGCCAAGCCACAGTTGATCGTCACGAGTCACGCCAAGTCACAGTTGATCGTCACGAGTCACACCACGTCACAGCTGACCAGCCAGAGTCACGCCACGTCACAGCTGACCAGCCAGAGTCACGCCACGTCACAGCTGACCAGCCAGAGTCACGCCACGTCACAGCTGACCAGCCAGAGTCACGCCACGTCACAGCTGACCAGCCAGAGTCACGCCACGTCACAGCTGACCAGCCAGAGTCACGCCACGTCTCAGCTCCTCAGCCAGAACTTCTTCACGTCTCAGCTTCTCAGCCAGAGCCTCTTCACGTCTCAGCTCCTCAGTCAGAGCCTCTTCACGTCTCAGCTCCTCAGCCAGAACCTCTTCACGTCTCAGCTCCTCAGCCAGAACCTATCCCACCCAGAGACTCAAGGTCAGTCCTTCAAGTTCTCCGGTTGATATCCAGCGTGAGGGATGCACAGCTGGTGTCTGTACGCACTGCTGGTATCCCCAAATCCACTCACTTCGGTCCTCCTGTTCCTGAACTGATTTCCCTGTCTGAAGCGCTTCCCATGATAGGGATCACACTATGTTGCATTTGGGCCACATACACCACCACTGTACTGCCCCAGGGGAAGGCATCTGCCGCAGAACCTCCCCAAGCGGTGGTGCTCGCCTCAGCCCCTTACAAGGTGGTGGCGCCCAGCAATATACTCTCACCCGGTCATGGTACCACCGTAGAACCTCCAGAGGTGGCGGCGTTAGCTGCAGAACCTCCAGAGGTGTCGGTGGTATTCTCCTATGAACTCTCACCCTGTCATGTCACGGCTAAGAAGTCCGTCTGTGAGCTCTCATCCTGTCCTGTCACGGCTAAGAAGGCCGTCTGTGAACTCTCATCCTATCCTGTCACGGCTATGAAGGCCGTCTGTGAGCTCTCATCCTGTCCTGTCACGGCTATGGAGGCCGTCTGTGAGCTCTCATCCTGTCCTGTCACGGCTATGGAGGCCGTCTGTGAGCTCTCATCCTGTCCTGTCACGGCTATGGAGGCCGTCTGTGAACTCTCGCCCTGTCCTGTCACGGCTAAGGAGGCCGTCTATGAACTCTCGCCCCGTCCTGTCCCGGCCATGGAGGCCGTCTATAAACTCTCACCCTGTCCTGTCACGGCGAGGAAGGCTGTCTATGAACTCACGTCCTGTCCTGCCCCGGCCATGGAGGCCGTCTATGAACTCTCACCCTGTCCTGACACGGCTAAGGAGGCCGTCGGTGATTCCCTGTCCGGCCCTGTCATGGCTACGGAGGCCGTCTGGGATTTCCTGTCCTGCCCTGGCACGGTCCCTGAGATCGGGAAGGCTCTCCCTGTGTTGTCTGTCTCTGCTCTCCCTGTGTTGTCTGTCTCTGTTCTCCCAGTGTTGTCTGTCTCTGCTCTCGCTGTGTTGTTTGTCCTTGTTCTCCTCTGCTTCCAGGTTCTGTCAGGGCTACCTGCCCAGTCTGCTTCCCTGCGGTGGTCTCTGGTCCTGTCTGTTCCGCCCTGGTGGGTTCCAGGTCCATCTGCTCCGCCCTGGTGGGTCCTGGTCCCATCTGCTCCGCCCTGGGGGGCTCTGGTCCCGTCTGCTCCGCCCTGGGGAGCTCTGGTCCCGTCTGCTCCGCCCTGGGGGGCTCCAGGTCCGTCCGCTCCGCCCTGGTGGGCTCCAGGTCCGTCTGCTCCGCCCTGGGGGGCTCCAGTCCCGTCCACTCTGCCCTGGGGAGCTCCAGTCCTGTCTGCTCCGCCCTGGGGAGCTCCAGTCCTGTCTGCTCTGCCCTGGTGGGCTCCAGTTCTGTCTGCTCCGACCTGGTGGGCTCCGGGTCCATCTGCTCCGCCCTGGTGGGCTCCAGATCTGTCTGCTCTGTCCTGGTGGGTTCCAGTTCCATCCTCTCCGCCCTGGCTTCCACATGGACCTGGCCCTCCGTCCCTCCCCCTGTTCCGCCTCCGCTCCACCGCCCTCCTAGGACTGTTTAGGAGCGTCTGGAAGCCGCTCCTTGGGGGGGGGTTATGTCACAATCCAAGCCACAAACTTTCCTTCATTTACCTCTAGAGGTCACTCACCCATCACATGGACTTTCACACAACACAGTCAGTCGCAGATCACTCAAGGACTACATTTCCCATCATCCACTGCACTAACACAGCTGTCTGCACTGATCACGCACACACCTGAAAACAATCTCACAATCACCATCACCCAATCACACACACACACACACTATATAAACTCTGGACTTTCTGCCACTCACTGCCGAGTATTGTTAGCCTTGCTACTTACCAAGCGTTTCCCAAGTATCCCGAGTTTGATTTCCTGTGTTCTGATTCCTGCCCGTGTTCCTGGTTTATTCTCTCTGCCTAGCCCTCTGGATTAAGTTTGCCGATCGCCGACCCTCGCTTGCCCTTGGATTATTCTTGTGTCTTGCCCATGCCATACCTGTTTGCTACTGTCTGACCCTGCCTGTATTGACCATGTATTATAATAAAAGCTTGCAGATGGATCCGCCTGTCTCACGTCTCGTCAGCTCCGTAACAATAGCTGTAGCTGAGCTGAATAAAAAGCAGAAACATTTTTACTGATGAAACGTGAAGACAATAAACACACGATTGCGAAAATATATGATTTGTGTGTTTTTCAAGTTATCTTCAGGTAATAAATAAATAAACTATATGAAAAATGCAGTACTGATTGACATATTTAGTATAGAAACTATAAAATATATTTCCTGAATTATTCTGTGATAAAAATGGGAAAAGGGTGTTCGTAGTAGCCTTTATAAACCAATCATAAAATTGTCTTTAGGAAAACATTGAACAAAAATATTGTAGCCCCTTGCTGCAGAGCTAACCTTGCTTCCACAGGCTACACACAGCAATATAAACAACAGCTGTGCACAGGGGCACCGTAAGGGGGGGAAAAGTTAGGACGATTCTAAGGGCCCACGATGGGAGGGGCCCCCCGAGGGAGAAACGTGATTTCTACCGAGGGGAACGCTAGAGCCCTACATTTCAGCCCGGCCCCGACCGGGCTTCGATCGGGCCAACTTTCATGTCATAATTCAGACTTTTAGGCTTCTCCTTATGTTTATATTTTAGACATCCATCAATTAGTGATGAAAAAAATTGCGCCGCTGGTGGAAACAACACGAGACCGTGCTGCCGCGACTGAGAGCGGCTCGACGGTGTTTAGTGTCCCGCAGCAGCAGAGAGCCATCAGCTCAGCTGAAGAGTTCTGCTTCAAATACACGCAATAAAGCTTGCCGTAAACCCCAGCAAAAGTAATTACCATGAGTGTGTCAGGGGGAAATAGTAAGGAGATATTTGAATTATTTACTAATAAACTAGTGTTTTCTGTGTCAGTGTCGCAAAGATGAAGAATCAGATGAAGATCCTGACTCGCCATCTCCTCATTAGATGTGCCTTTAGAGAGAAGTGCATCTTCATGGATTATAATGAAAGAGTTTTTGTTTTCGATTTGATTTATTTCGTTAAGTAGCAATTTAAAGCTTTCTATAGATATATTTATCATGTCTGTGAGTCATGTATTCGCTGACTTTCGGTTCATTTTTGTGAAGTGCTCCTGTTCAAGACGAGACGGCACATCATTGTTTTCTTTATTTTATAAAATAATTTTATATATTCAGGGCTCTAGACTGCGACCATTTTTTTGAGAGTGTGCGAGTAAAAATTTGAAGTGGTCGCACTTTGTGTCACACACCGCACGAGTAAGCAGAGCAGAGGCAGTGCGTATGCAGAATGGGCGCGTCAGCACGAGCGCGAAGGTGCGCGCAGCGACAGAGCACAACGGAGGATTTGGTTTTCAAACTAAAGTAAAAGACCGCTTCTTAAAACAGAGAAGGTGAACATGTTGGTATTCTTGTAGAGAAATACCAACTGACTTTTGACTTTTTGTTTTCGTTTTGAAAAGCTTATCTTTGCTGTTTACCTCAGGTTACACTATGGAGGCTTTCCTTATTTTTTTATATTATTATTTGATTCCTCAGTGTTTGCTAAACATTCTGTTATGTATTAGTCGGTATAATACAGCATGTGATGTGTCCTATACCTCGTCTTATTCAAATCAAATCAAATCAAATCAAATCACTTTTATTGTCACATCACCACAGCACAAGTGCCTTGGTGAGTGAAATTCTTGAGAGCGTGCTCCAAACAGTGCAAAAAACAAAACAGTTTACATATAGACAGTACATATTTACAGACTGTACAGAAGACAATGTGCAAAATACACATACACATACTCAATACACACAGTGTACTATAAAGACAGTCTTAGTTATCAATACACTATGTACACATTTTACATTATGTACACATCTAAACATTGTGATATGTTAAGGGCAACAGATTATAGATTTACAACAGATTAGTTGTGCAGTAGATAGTTGTGCAAAGGTGCAACAGATTATACATATGCAATGTCGTGGATGTGCATTGTATGGTATCCAGTGATAGCAGATAGGTTGTATTATTGCAGTGTGTGCGTGTAGTCCAGTGAACGGCGGTAAAGTGCAGTGCGTGGCATGTTGTGTGAGTGGGAGTGTGATGTAGGGTGGATTAGTTCTGTCTGTTCATTTGCCTGATAGCCTGAGGGAAAAAGCTGTCCCTCAGTCGGCTAGTGCGGGATCGGATGCTGCGGAGACGTCTCCCTGAGGGCAGCAGAGAGAGCAGTCTGTGGGATGGATGGCTGGAGTCCTTGATGATCCTCCTGGCTTTCCTTATACACCGCCTGGTGTAGATGTCCTGGAGGGAGGGAAGCTCACCTCCAACGATGTGGCGGGCAGTTCGCACAACTCTTTGCAGAGCTTTGCGGTTGCCAGCGGTGCTGTTTCCAAACCAGGCGGTGATGCAGCCGGTCAGGATGCTCTCCACAGTGCAGGTGTAGAAGGATCTGAGGATGCTGGGGCTCATTCCAAACTTCCTCAGCCGTCTCAGGAAGAAGAGGCGCTGATGTGCCTTCTTCAGCACTGCGTCTGTGTGAGTGGACCATGTGAGATCCTCGGTGATGTGAACGCCGAGGAACTTAAAGCTGTGTACCCTCTCCACAGGTGTCTTGTCGATGGAGATGGGTGTGTGTTCTCTGCTCTGTCTCCTGAAATCCACCACCAGCTCCTTGGTCTTGTCGATGTTGAGTGAGAGGTGGTTTTCCTGGCACCATTTAGTCAGGGTACTCACCTCCTCTCTGTAGGCCGTCTCATCGTTGTCGGTGATCAGGCCTATCACCGTTGTGTCATCGGCAAATTTGACGATGACGTTGGAGCTGTGTGTAGCTGTACAGTCGTGTGTGTACAGGGAGTACAGGAGTGGGCTGAGAACGCAGCCCTGCGGGGCGCCAGTGTTGAGGATCAGGGGAGATGAAGTGTTGTTGCCCATTCTGACCACCTGACTTCTGCCTGTCAGGAAGTCCAGGATCCAGCTGCACAGAGATCTGTTCAGTCCCAGAGTCTGGAGCTTCGCAACCAGTGTGGCAGGCACTATGGTGTTAAATGCTGAACTATAATCCACGAACAGCATCCTCACATGGGTGTTCTTATTTTCCAGGTGGGAGAGAGCAGTGTGCAGGGTGAAGGCAATAGCGTCGTCTGTGGAACGGTTTCTGCGGTATGCAAATTGTAGTGGGTCCAGTGAGGCAGGCAGCACAGAGCAGATGTGGTCTCTGATGAGCTTCTCAAAACACTTGCTGAAGATGGGTGTCAGAGCAACGGGCCTCCAGTCGTTCAAGCATGTGATTTTATTTTTCTTTGATATGGGCACAATGGTGGATTTTTTGAAGCATGAGGGAACCACAGACAGAGAGAGGGACAGATTGAAGATGTCTGTAAAAACCCCGGCTAGTTGGTAAGCGCATGCTTTGAGCACACGGCCTGGGATGCCATCCGGGCCCACAGCTTTGCGGATGTTCAACCGTTTGAAGGATCGAGTTACATCCGCGACAGAAAGGGATAGTGGACTCACCTCTTCTGCAGCAGCCGTGGGAGCGCACTCTGTGTGGGCGGTGTTATGAGCCTCGAAACGAGCATAAAAGGTATTCAGCTCATCCGGTAGAGAGGCCGCAATGTTCACAGTGGCTGGTTTATTCCCTTTAAAGCCTGTGATGTTGTTGATGCCCTGCCACATGCTTCTTGGGTTGTTGTTGTTGAATTGTTCTTCAACTTTGTTTTTATATTGTCGTTTTTGTTGTCGTTTTTATATTGTCGTTGTCGTTATATTGTCGTTATATTGTCGTTATATTGTCGTTTTTATATTGTCACTGTCTGCCGTTCGTTTTTGTTAATAAATGTTATGTAAGCTAGTTTGTCATTGTAAAGTACTGTTTTGTTGTTGTGCTTTTTAATTAAGAATAACAATGAATCCATCTTTTGTTTTAGTCTTAAAAAGTGAAAGGTGTATAGATACAGGTATAAGCAAAACAGACCATTATCTTTTCTTGTAAAGCTGACACCAAGATCATGAAAGTGAAAGCAAAAAAAGGAATTCCTGTCACAAAATATAAATCACAAATAATACTGATGAAAAAGAACGGGTTGAATGTTGAAAACTTTCGTTACCATATAACTATAAACTATGATAAAAGTTCATCAGCATGCATTGATTAATCAAATGTTGTATCAAAAAAAAAAAAAAAAAAGAATTTGCTACCAAATGATGTGCTTGTGCGACCAACTGAGAAAGTGGGAAGAATGAGTCTAGAGCCCTGATATTTTATAAAAAGCTTTGTAAAGTAGACCCTTTACATTTCCGAATGATGTATTACTCTTACTTTTATGAGCAAAAATTACTGCAAGTTGTTTCAATTGAAAAAAATGCAATTGATTGCACTGGTGCCTCCATGTCACTCTCCGCACAAACTAGGATGCAGTGCACATTTATCTAGGTTTAACGTTAAAACATTGTTATATGCTTGAACTGTTTTAGTATATCTATAGATTTTATTTTAGGCAAGTCGTGATGATTTGAGAAGGCTAAATTGATCAAACATGGCTATGATCAGCTCACTGTCTGCCGCTGGCTGCTTGGTCGTTACTTTAAGAAAGAAAAAACTTATTTAACGAACAAAAATAATGCTCCAAACGTTTTTCTAAATTAACTTTATAAAAAAACAAAACGAAATATTAGCACTTTGCCATTACATACAAAACTGAACGATTTTAATAGCTGAAACAGTATAATCTGATTTGGGAGAAGGGGGAAAAAAGACCCCCCCCCCCCTGGAACGCAGGAGGGCCCGAGTGAATATGCTGTCCAGGGTAAATAAAATGTTAGAACCAACTGCCTTGTGCATATAGCGTGGTTGTGCTTTGGGTGATCCTTGAAAGAGTCCCAGCTCTAGGTCCTTTCTGATGCCGTGTCCTCGTCTCTCACACACTTGTGCACTTTCTGTACTGTCCTGTATGTATAAATAACAAAAACACCAAAAATAAATACTCATAAAAGATCAACTTTGATATTGTGAAATATCTTTAACTGAAAACTGAATGCAAAACAAATCACATACAATATTTTCACTTTAAGTTGAATAACAGTGGGGTTGGAAACAAAGTGCACAACACTATTCATTAAACACCTATTTAATGTATTCAGATGAAAGTTTGCAATATTAAATTATTCACAAGCAGTTTTTTCAGAGCCCCCAGTTACACTGTTTTAATCAGAATCCTAACTATACAGTGTATTTAGTAAAACAAGTAAAATCAAATCAAGTAAATCTTTATTAAACTAAGTAAAATCAAAACCTTTCACAAAAGGTCAATGAATCTCTACCAGAAGTGACAGTGCAATGTAGCAGATGAACAATTCCTTACCAAATTGCCAATAAACAGCTGGATCCTTGATGAATCTACAAGGGGAAAGAAGAAATGGTTTACTGAAAAGTTCTTAAAAAGCAGTTTTTCGTTTTATACCATTCCTTTAAAACAGTGGTTCTCAAACTTTTTATATCAAGTACCACCTCAGAAAATATTTGGCTCTCCAAGTACCACCATAATGACCAACATTTAAATACAGTAGTAGGGCATGAGTAGGCCCAACTATTCAGCTACAGCTCTGCACAGTTCAAAACGAGGCAGTTTTATTCCTAATAAGAATATTTATTGTTGTCAGCCACTTTAACATTGTAAATACACAGTTTGAACATTAACACTGCACTGTGCTTACATACAGGTAAATACAAAACTTAAATAAAAACTGTACTATACTTAAATGTAAAAAAAAAAAAAGTAAAAAAAAAACTTTACTCAAATAAATATTGAATTAAAATGTATTAACATTAATTTAGTGCTTCCTCTGGGTACTACTAGAGGGAGCCTGAGTAACGTTAGTGGTACTCATACCACACTTTGAGAATCACTGCTTTAAACAATCTTAATTCGTTTAAATTTGCGATTATATGATATTTAGAAAACATGAACAGAGTATGTTATCTCTGAGACTATTATACGATTAAAAATATAACACAATGCATGGCATTCACATCAGAAAAATGTGAAAAATCTCTAAGACAGACATTAACGTAACACAGCTTACTAGCAACACACAGTACATTAGCATCTGTGATAAAGCAATACAAAAATACACACAGACACAGGTATTTATCTTCTGCAGGTTAACGTTACATGTCATTTACCCATTTGTAAACTCTGGTAACATTACTTTATTATTTTTGAAAGGTAACGTTAATATAGCGATTTTCTTACCTGATTTTGTCCGTGTGTTTGCAGGACCTCGCAGATCACACCTGACCCTTCCTGTGTTCACATTCTAGTTTTTGTTCCCCGTTGACATGTCACGACTCAAATTCGCTCAAAATAAAAATTGAACAGGCAAATATTTATATTATAAATAATTCGGAACCGACCGAGCAATCTCAACGAGCAGCAGCTCACACACACAGTCAGTCAGCCGCCTCACTCAGAAAGACGATAATAACGGTCATATTTTCAAACTGAGAAAGGCGCGAACAGTTTTATTGGCCAGTTTCCTGGATGACAGCCAGATTAACCAATCATGATCAAAGAAATAAGGTAAACGCAGTGAAATGTATTTAGTTTTATTGTTGTTAATGATGATAATATTTTAACATATACCTTTAGATTTTAGAATAGGTTTAACGATCAAAATATTGTAAAATGCTAATAAAATAATAAAAATGATCTTAAATAATTTAGTAATAATAATTTAAAAGGCAGAAATGTATTTTGTATGCTGTTGAAGACATTAAGTTGATTCAACATACAGTTCTTGTAAAAAACAAATCAACATTGATTTACAAGTGTTTTTGGTAACCTTTTTCAACCATTTAGCATTAAACATTTTTTCAACGTTGTTTCAATGTTGAAACAACAACTGTCATTATTTCAACCATATTTCAACGTTGAAGATTGGTCATGTGCCGGCTGGTTTTCAACCGTTCAGCATTAAACGTTGTATTAACGTTGTTTCAACGTTAAAACAACAACTGACCTTATTTCAACCATATTTCAACGTTGAAGGTCGGTCATGTGCCGGCTGGGTTGGTAAATATGAGTAAAGGCAGCTGTGAAAATAAATCTGCTTTGTTGATCTTTTTGATCTTTCATTAAAAAAATTCACAAAAATTTTAACCTTTCGTTGAAGTAAAACAATTGAAATCTCATGATGAAATAAATGTTTTTCTCCAATGCATATTGGCCACAATTATTGGCACCCCTAGAAATTCTTACGAGTAAAATATCTTTGAAGTATATTCCTGTTCATATTTAATTTTTTAGCACACCAGGGTGACTTGGAGCATGAAATTGTCCAGCCATGACTTCCTGTTACAGAGGATTATAAATATGAGGAACACAAAGGCCAAATTCCCTTAATCATCCATCACAATGAGAAAAACCAAAAAATATATTTCTGATGTGAAGAACAAGATTGTTGAGCTTCACAAAATAGAAAGTGGTTGTAAGAAAAGAGTTAAAACATTGAAAATCTCCATTTCCACCATCAGGGGAATAATTATGCTCCAATCAACTAAAGATGTTACAAATCTGCCTGAAAGAGGACGTGTGTCTATATCGTCCTAATGCACGGTGAGGAGGAGAGTTTGAGTGGCCGAAGACTCTCCAAAGATCACAGCTGGAGAACTGCAGAGATTAGTTGAGTCTCGGGGTCAGAAATCCTAAAAATATCAAACAGCCCCTACATCATCACATGTTGTTCAGGAGGGTTTCAAGGAAAATTGTCTTCACTCATCCAAAAACAAACTCCAGCAAATTCAGTTATCAGACACGACTGGAACGTCAAATAGCACTGGCTTATATGGTCACATGAAACTAAAAAAATAGATTTTTGGCTGCCAAAAATCTCTTTTCCTGTTAACAGGGATAACACAATACCCCATGTCCACGGTTAAATATACTGCTGGATCTTTAATGTTGTGGGCCTGTTTTTCTGTCAGAGGTCCTGCACATCTTGTTCAGATACATGGCATCATGGATTCTATCAAATACCAACAGATAAAAAAACTATAAGGTAAATTAATATGATGATATGATTATTTGCCTCTATTTTTAATAAGCTGTGGTAAGAGCACACTAGGGATGTGCATCTCCATAACTGAGGCCGATGCGATACGCATCTCGATCTCGATCGTTTGGTATAGCTTTAACAATTTTAAGAAATTCCTTATGAACAACAGGAAAATTGTATTTAAACATGAAATCACAGAAAGAATAAACATTCCTTTGTGGATCTAGTATATCGCAAAGATAAATAATACCTTTTTAATGCCAATTCTTAAGAAAAATCGACTTGTTCTTTACTAAAATGCTCTCATTATTCCATATCTTCACTTTACGCGGGGAGAAACTGTGAACAAAACAAAGTTTCCATGCCAAAAGTGCCTGTTCATGGAATTTAGAAAGTTTTATGGGGAGTTTAGAAGGGGAAGAGTTACAAGTTAACAAAAATTTAAGACCTCCCACGTTTTTATAGATATTGTGTGGGATAAAGTACCAAATAGAATCTGGTGAATTGACACAATTCTTAACCCAATTTACTTTGAAAGTATAATTAATGTCAAAAAAATCAAGCATGTCAAAACCTCCATCAGCTTTCTTACCACAGAGAACTTGGTTCTTCAAATGTTGATGTTTGATTTCCAAAAAAACTTAAACAATAAATTATTAATTTGTTCACATGTATTGCCATGAACAAATAATGAAAAAGATGGGTATATAAAATGAGACAGACCTTCTGCTTTTATTAAAATAACTCTACCAAGGGAGGATAAATATCTTTGAAGCCAATTGTTAAATATTAGTTTTGCTTTTTTAATTTTAGGAAGAAAATTAATTTCTTGCCTAAGAGAGATTTTCTTGGAAATATGGATGCCGAGATATTTCACATTATCTTTAATAGGTATATTATTCACAGAGGAACAGCGCTTACAGGGAGTGATCACTATATGATATTATGCACAATTCATTTTGAATTACATGTTCAGGAAGGTTACAAATAGAGAGATGGTGCTTTACTAAAGCAGAATGGGAGAAATTTAGAGTATGCTGCAAGGAATTTGCTGAAACTATATCAATGGAAGGAGATGTAGATAGCTGTACTAGTGAAGTGACATGCTCAATTATTAATGCTGCATCAACTTGTATACCAAAAAGCATAGTGAATGGAAAAAGGAAAATGGTTCCATGGTGGAATAATGAATGTAAAAATGCAATAAAAGAAAGAAATCGTGCATTTAGAGTCCTAAAGAAGCATTTGAGTCAAGACAATTTGATTGATTACCAAAGAAAGAAAGCTAAGGCACGGAAAATAATTAAGTCATCAAAGAAGAATGCGTGGAGACAGTTTTGTTCAGATATTGGTAGAGAAATAGATCTGAATGATGTATGGTCAATGATTAAAAAGATGACTGGGAAAAGAAAATCTGTTAAAACCCCTGTGTTGGTAGATGGAGACTACTTGGCAATTACAAACAAGGAGAAAGCTGACTTAGTAGGTAAGAAGTTTGCAAGTATTCATAGTGGAAGTCACTTAGATGAAGTGCATAAGCGACGGAAAGAGGCTATTATTAGGAAATGGTCTGATGTATTAAGGAAAAAGGACACTGACGGATCAACACTAGACATGGAATTCTCAACGCATGAGTTAAAAATGGCCTTAGAGAAAAGTGGTTATACGGCTCCAGGGCAAGACCAACTGTGTTATGCTATGTTTAGACAATTATCAGATGAATATATGGAAATTATATGAAGGCTTTTTAATAAGATATGGAGAGAAGGTAAATTGCCTCATAAATGGAAAAGTGCTCTGATATTGCCTTTTAGTAAGCCTGGTAAAGCACCAGACAATGCAGGGAACTACAGGCCTATAGCGTTAGGATCTCACTTGTGTAAATGGATGGAAAAGGTAATAGTTCGTAGACTGTCATATTATTTAGAACAGAAAGGATTGATTTGTGCACAATAAAGTGTTTTTTGAAAAGGCAGATCTACAATAGATGCTCTAGTGAAAGTTATGAAGCTGAAAAAGCAATTAGTATGAAAGAGGTCATGGTTATAGTATACTTTGATATAGAGAAAGCATATGACTCAATGTGGAGAGAAGGACTATTGATTAAATTGCATAATATGGGTATTGGAGGAAGGATGTATAACTGGATTTTAGACTTCTTATCAAATCGGACATTTCGTGTTAAAGTTGGAGATGATGTTTCAAATGATTTTAATATAGTAAATGGTATTCCGCAAGGTAGTGCTATTAGTCCAATTTTGTTTAACATCATGATAAATTATATCTTTGAGAATGTTGGTAAAGGTATTGGGTATTCATTATATGCAGATGATGGGGCTATATGGAAAAGAGGGAAAAATATTAGACATATGATTAATAATATTCAGAATGCTATAATAAGAATTGAAAGATGGACATATGACTGGGGATTTAAGATGTCAGTTGATAAATCATGTTACATGCTCTTTACCAGGAAAAGAAAGTTAGGAAATATACAGCTTAAACTATATGGTCAAAGTATGGAAAGGGTAACAAAGTTCAAATATTTAGGATTATGGTTTGATGAGAAATGTATATGGAGGACACATGTTAAACAGATTGAAACTAAATGTATTAAAGTACTAAATCTTATGAGATCCGTGTCGGGATATGACTGGGGGGGCAGATAAACAGTCATTGCTTGATATATACAGGGCATTAATGAGATCATGTATAGACTATGGGTGTATGGTATATGGAGCGGCAGCTAAGAGCGTCCTGGAAAAACTAGACAGAATACAGTTCAGAGCTCTTAGACTTAGTATTGGTGCCATTAAAACAACTCCTACTAATGCACTACTTGTAGAAACGAAAGAATTACCACTATACTTAAGACGGATAAAGCTGTCACTGACATACTGGGTAAAGTTAAAAGGATCTGGGAAAGAACAACCGGCTACAGAGGTCTTATGTGATTGCTGGGAGTATTTGCAAGAACGAAAAGGTAAAGGATTCGGTTGGAATATGAATACAGTAGTGAAAGATTATGGTTTAAAGAGTTTTGAGTACGGCCCAAATACAGTATGGGGTAATGTTCCTCCATGGATATTCCCAGTTCCCAATGTAGACTTGAAACTTTTGGAAAAAAAGAAAGAATGGACTGAAAGGAATGCTGATAATATTGGATATTTGGTTCAAGAATATGTTAAGCAGAACTACTATCAGTATATACCAATATTCACTAATGGATCTAAAGATTCAAGGAATGGTCATGTAGGAGTAGGAGTGTACATACCAGAGTTTGATGTAACTATATGTAAAATAATTAATGACAAATTATCTGTATTTACAGCTGAAGTATTAGCTATAATTTTAGGGTTGCAATGGGTAGAAGAAGTAATACCTCAAAGGATAATAATCTGTTAGGACTCTGTAGCAGCTCTTAATAGTTTGAATTCAACTGAAACAATAAGAGATGATTTATTTAAAGAGATATCCATGATAATGTTAAATATAGAGAGAATTGGAATTAATCTTCAGTTTTGTTGGGTTCCAGCTCATACTGGCGGGGAGGGCAATGAGATAGCAGATTTGACTGCAAAGAATGCACTGAAATTAAAGGATGAGGAAATAATGAAAGTCCCATTTGGCAAAGGTGAGGCTAAATCATTAATTAAAACAAAAGTGAGAGAATCATGGCAAAAAAAGTGGGACATAGATAACAAAGGGAGACATTATTATAATATTCAGAAATCGATTACTGTCAAAACTTTTAAAGGGAAATGTAGAAGAGAAGAAGTGATTATATCAAGATTAAGACTTGGACATACTAGTTTAAAATCAACCCTGTTTTTAATGGGAAAATGTATATCAGATAATTGTGATGAATGTAATGTTCCAGAAAATGTGGAGCATATCATTATGAGGCGTAAAAAAATATATAATGCAGAAAGGAGGATCATGCAAGATAAGATATATGAATTGGAACAAGAATGGAGTTTGAAAGGGATTTTGGGGGCAGATGAGAAAATGTGGGAATGTAGTAAGGCTCTATTTAATTTTCTTAAATATACAGGGTTAGAGGCCAGTATATAGTGTTGGTTTAATATATATACACAGCTGTATATATATTTTGTTACAATTATAACTATGCAAAGTACATGACACCCTGAAGTTGCACATCCCGGTACAGTAGGTGGCGGTATGCACCTGAACAAGTTGGTTGCGATCCTCCAATAAAACCAGAGAGAGAGAGAGAGAGAGATAATCGAACTTCTCGAACTTCGATAATCGAACTTCGATAATCGATAATCGATAATCGATAATCGAACTTCGATAATCGAACAGGGCAGGTGGACACTCCACCTGCCCTGAGCTGATGCTCCCAGCACATCTACATTATATTATGCCATATTACTTAAATGTATATTTTGCCTCTGTATATCTTATACTTTATCTATTTAATTCTATTTTTAACACATACTTACACTAGCCATTTATTTTGCACTACACGCTTAATACTTTTTTTAATATTTGTACTATTCCTATTATTATTTTTCTTTCTGTTAATACATATATGCACTATTTGTGAGCAGCCCAGCTGCAATTGCTTTGGCAATACAAATGTATAGCTTTTGTCATGCCAATAAAGCACACTTAAATTGAAATTGAAATTGAAATTGAGAGAGAGAGAGAGAGAGAGAGAGAGAGAGAGGAACAGCGCTCTCTGCTGTTATTGTTCCGCACTGTGTGGGGACGTCCCATCATGGCGCGCTACATACTGTCTCAATACTTCATCTGTCGGTTCACTCAAAGATATAACAATAACAACAGTCAGCGACTCAGCAGATACAGTGGAGGTACGAACTTCTCGAATACAAATGTGATACACGACAGACAGAATCAGCGTTTCACAGTTACTCTTGACTGCGGCGGTAAGAGAAAATAATGTTTTCATGTCATTCTGTTGTTGTGTCTCAAAACACAGTGAGCTGCCTCTTCAGACAGCATTTCTGACAATCAAAACACATGATTCACAACGCGCTGACCAGGCGGACAGTAACTAAGTACATATACTTGAGTATTAAGTACACTTTTTGAGTATCTGTACTTTACTTGAGTATTATTTTTTCTGGAAACTTATGACTTTAACTTCACTACATTTGAAAGACAAATATTGTACTTTTCACTCCACTACATTTCTATCAAGGTCCTCGAAGTAGAAAGTCGTTACTATGTAGCAGCTTTGAAAGTCAGTGGGTGATTTTTTTCTTCTCCAAAACGTGACTTGTTTTTTTTTTTCAAACAGTTTATCAGTAATCACTCTTGTAGGGCTACATGAAGTGAATTCCCAGCATTTTTTTACACTGACCAGTTGCAAATGTGATGTTTATTTACAACAATTCAATAATAAGAAGTTAAAATTGTGGTATATATTAGACACAATATTGTCTGATTTTGCTAAATTGTCTAAGTGAAAATATTATAAAGCCACAGAAGAACTGTTGTGCGTCTCCTAATAAAACACACAATAGGTGTTGGACTTGAAGCAGCACTGAACAGACATGTGTGACATCAAAGTACTGCGAGAGCGAGACAGCATTTTTAAAATGTTTGTTTTGATGTCAAATAAGTCTTGCTGTTTTGTTAAAGCAGTGTTGCTGTTGTAAAGTTATATAGCTACAGTTTTGTTGCTGGGTTTTAAAGCAGGTTTGATTTTTCTTCTTCCGTATCACTCTGTATTTACATCAATTTCACTGTCCACTCTGTTTTAATGTGGAAGAATGGCTACACATAGATGTGTGCACACACTGTCAGAGCTGTGTGAGATCACTACCATCCTGCTTTTCTGGGGGTGGGTAGGGGTGTTAAATAATAACAATAATTATTATTATTTGATTTTTTTTCCCTATGGACCATTTCAACGGATATTCGGCGGTTTAAGGAAGTGACGTCTTTGGTCCTCGGACGTTTCCGGTTAGTGTTCGAGCGCATTCAAAACAATGGCGGCAGGCGCTTGATGTGCAATAATTTATTTAATCCTGCTGTTTAAAATGTCAAATTTAAAATTAGATCCTTGTTGCTCGGTGGTTGTGTGCTCCCTCTGGGCTGGCACTAACATTAATTTATAAATAATCGGAAATTAAAGGGTTAGATTTCCGAGAAACTCGCCTGGATTGCAGCAGTGAAGCAAGAAGGCAGAATAGCAACCAGCAACTCTAGGATATGTAAGTTAGCGCACATCTCGATTCAGGTAAGGAAATGTGAAAATGTTGTTGTTTTTTCCATTTGATTATTTGAATTTCTTTACGTTAACTCTTCAAGTATGATGCAGCAATGTGTTTTCGTCATTGTTTACATATGCGCAGCACCTAGCGTTTTGATTCTTGTTTAGTGAAAAAGGCCAAGCTTTTATTTCCGTTTTATTGCCAAGCGTTATGGGCTATAATTAAATATGAGTTCACATTAGATGTCTAGCTATCTTGTCAGCAGATAAATGCAGTGAGTAAAACATAATAGAAATGTATACTGTAAACTTGAATGTTGAATAGTGAAACAGTTAACGTTAACTGCAGTAGTTTACAAAAGCTAACGGTAAACATTTTATCAATTATTATGCTTGTCAAATGATAATTCCAACATGTACTGATGTATTAAACAATAATAGTATTATTTATAAATATTGTGCATTAAATAAAATAATTGTTTTTCTACTTTTGTCTTTAGGAAAGCCATCATCTAAGACAGTGCTATAGGAAGACAGGAAGGACAGCTGGTTGTCCTGCAGTGCCAAACCACATGTGAACATATGATCACCCAGATGTGTTTGAGAACTTGAGGATGCAATGTAGTACTTAAAGCTGCTCATGGCCAGCCTGCTGCTTTTGATATTGATCACATATAAATAAATTTGCTGGAAACAGTTGACAGCGAGAGGATGTCTTTTGTTTATATGCAGTACTGGTCAAATGTCTGGACACAATTTTTAATGTTTTTGAAAGAAGTCTCTTATGCTCATCAAGCCTCCATTTATTTGATCAAACATAGACAAAATCAGTAACATTGTGAAATATTAAATTTTTTAAAAAAAGGTTTGTTATGGTCTGTTTTAATATTCTTTATATTTATTTCTGTGATGCAAAGATGAATTTTCATCAGCCTTTTCTCGTCTTGTGTCACATGATCCTTCAGAGATCATTCTAATGTGCTGATTTGATACTTGGTTATTGTCAGTGTTGGAAACAATTGTGCTGCTTAATATTTTTTTTTCTGGAACCTGTGATACTTTATACAGGATTGATTGATTGAATCCTGGCAGGGATTTTCACAATATAGAAATCTTTCCTAACAGTATATCTTTACTATCACTTTTTTTTTTTTTAAATCAATTTAACATCTTGCTGAATAAATGTATTCATATTCTTTCAACAACAATTTTTTTTTATAAAAATGCTGATCCCAAACTTTTGAACAGTAGTGCATGTTGTTACAAAACATTTATATTTTAAATAAACGCTGTTCTTTTATTCTTCAAAGAATCCTAAAATTATCTCAGGTTATAAAGAAATATTAAGCAGCACAACTGTTTCCAACACTGATAATACATCAGCATATTAGAATGATTTCTGAAGGATCCTATGACACTGAAGACTGGAGTAATGATGCTGAAAATGCAGGTTTGATCACAGAAATAAATTATATTTTACAGCATATTTACCTGTTTAATCCCAATTTTTTTCCAGACATGAAAATATCCAAATGATGTGTCATTAGTAACCCTTTGAAATAATAATAATTAATAATTTTTTATTTGTTTTGGAAAAGTGTTTACTCATTCTATGACCACACTCAACAAAACTGAATATATGTGAATTAATTTATTAATACTAGACACCCTAAAGATAATGTGTACCAAAAATCTTTGTCATATCTTTGTTAACATACTTTACTAGCCTTTTGTTTTGGAGCTTTGATGCAGTCATCATCATCTCAAGGTGCAAACAGGAAGTAAACTGCTCTGGTCATGTGACAATTTTCACTAATTATGTGAAACTGCACATATTTAACTGAAACCTTTTATTTTTTCCATATTTGCAGGAAGTGCACTAAAACAAAAGTAAGTTTTTTTTTTTTTAGAGCTTTATAAATGAAAACCTTTTTTTTTTACAGTCACTATTGTGACTGGGGATTAAATGGGTTAAAATAGGAAACCATTATTTTAAATAGTAATATTTCAAAATATTACTGTTTTTGTCTGTATTTTTGATCAATTAAATGCAGGCTTGATGAGCATAGGATACTTCTTTCAAAAACATAAAAAAAATAGTAATAGTGCCCACACTTTTGACCAGTACTACTGTATGTGCATGTGTGTTTACAGTAAATGTGCATAAAAACATACATACCCACATATATACTGTATCAAAGATAGATTAAAAGGACTTTGACTGTAGTGTGTGTGCATTTATTAATCTGCATGTAGGCTATACTTTTACCTTTAAAAAAAACTAATACAGGTTTATGCAAAACACGGTAGCCAGCATTGAACTGCATTCATCTTGTTTATTTGTGACCACATTATGGCTCAGATAGAGCATTCAAATTCTTTCTCGCACTGTTCCACAGCAGCAAACTAAGCACACATTATAAAACAAATTAAATCAGTAATAATGGCATGTAGTGATTAGTTTACTAGCATTCATTTAGCGTTGTAATATACATGCATGTTCTGTAAAGCTGCAGTGAAATTATATGTATTCTGAAAAGCGCTGTACAAATAAATATGAAAATGAATATTTGCGTAGACATACAGACTGACCCAGCAATGCAAGTGAAATGTCCACTAAAAACCTCCCCGGACATCTTAGCGACAAACCATGATACGTACGTAAGTGACACTGTTTGTCTTGCTTCAGTTTAACCAAACAAGACTGATGCTATCCATTGTACGAACAAATGATCCCAAACTCTCCGCTAAGGAGTTAATTGTAAGCATCCAGACTGAGATACGCGTTTACCGCCATCTCTCGTGTACAGACAATCAGAGCCGTTTTGAGCCGTCCGGAAGACTACTTATAACGTTCTTTGTAGGTTTGTGCCTCAGTCATATTTAAAGGGTAACGTTAATTACAATCACCGTTTATTTGTTGTTGTTTTTAAATACCGTAACTGTAGCATTTTCGCTAGACTTAAAACGTACGCGCTTGTTTTGACAGATCTAAGATTTAAAAATGGCGCTGCCTTCTTCTTCTTCTGTAAATTTTATTGGCAGCTTGCAATCATTGTGCATTACCGCCATCTACTGGGCTGAGGTGTGATCACATTTGGATGTCATCATTCAAAAAAAAAAAAAAAAATTACTAAATTCTACTTGCTAGTTGGGTTTCTTTAAGAAAAGTTATAACCACCCTAACTGTAGACTGTGTGCTTTTTATACTCAATAAATTGTCCATTGTTAAGTCTTTCTTTACCGCTCTCTTCATATTTTCCCTTTCTCTGGTGTATTGTGTACAATCTAAAAGTATGTGTTTTACATTTTCTATTACTCCACAATTTGTGCATACTCCAGTCTGATGTTTCCCTATAATGTGTAATCCACTATTTAAACTTGTATGTCCCATCCTCAGTCTGCTAAACCATGTTTCCTCCTGCCTTTCCAATCCACTGATTTTACTAGCTGTAACCTCTTTATGTATGTTATACAAATGTCTGCCTTTTACCTCCTTATCCCATCTCTCCTGCCACATTCTGTTAATTTTGTCCTTAATAATACTTTTAATTTCTGACCTACTTAATTTGATATCCAGTTCAACCATTTCTGATGTAACAGCTTCCTTCGCCAGCATGTCTGCCTTCTCGTTCCCCTCCACTCCCTTGTGTGCAGGAACCCATATAAATACTACGCTTATGCTCTGTTGGTTACTTTTAAAAATGAGTTGATTAATTTCATCTAGTAGATCTTGTCTACATATAGACTTTCCACTCTGAATGCATGCTAGTGAAGACATTGAGTCTGAACAGATGATCACCTTATTGGGTTTTACTTCCTCCACCCATTGTAAAGCCAGAATTATTGCTAACATTTCTGCTGTAAAAATGGCCAAATGGTCTGTTGTCCTTTTTTTAATATTAACATTATACTTTAAAATGTCTACTGCAACCCCTGTTTTCCCAGTCTGATCTTTTGATGCGTCTGTGAAAATCTGAACTATGTCATCATAATTTATGTCAATATATTGCTGAACATTTTGATATTTCCCTGATTTAATTATATTCTTAACTTCCAAATCTACCCTGGGAGAGCAAAACATCCATGGTGGGATTGTTGGTGTACTAACAGTTTTGCAACACGCAATGCTGTCAATTTCCATATCCTTTGCCTGCCTATTCCCATGCCACCCAAAACTGCACGATGGGTGCCCATACTCCCAGCATTCTAATAACACCTGCTTTGTGGGGTGTGTTTCTTCATGACCTTGCAGATTTGTCCAGTAAGACATGGATAATTTTAATCGCCTTAGGTCTAGAGGCATTTCTCCTACTTCTATTTGTAATGAAGGAATAGGTGTTGTCCTAAATGCACCACAACATATTCGAAGTGCCTTGGCCTGTACTCTATCTAGTTCTTGCATTAAGGTTTTAGTTGTTGAACTATAAACTATGCTTCCATAATCAAGAACAGAACGAATGAGTGAAATGGCGCTACCGGAAATGCTTCAGGGCCAGACATGCGCAGTAGCGTTCCAACGCCTTTGTTATTGTTTACGTCCTTGAAATGGTCTATAGGTTTTTAACATTCTTAAAGCTCTTTATTCCAAAGATACTACAAGCGAGTCAGTGTATTCAGTAGGTGTAATGTATTGTAAGTTGTTTCAGAGGTATTGCAAGTATTACATACAACAATAATAAAACAGTGCATTGACATAAAAAGGGAAATTTACTTTTGGTACTTAAGTACTTTTAAAAGCAAGTACTTCTGTAGTTTTACGTAAGTAAAAATCTGTTTTACAACTTTTACTTGTAATGGAGTAATATTTGACCAGCAGTGTCTGTACTTTCACTCAAGTAATGGAGTTGTGTATTTGTCCGCCTCTGGCGCTGACCACTAGTTAGTCAGCACTCTAGGTTATTAGACGGACTGTAAGCTCAATTCAGATTCCATGTGATTTTATGTCAACAATAACATTGACATTATTAATAATGATTTTCCTTGTCATCTGAATCAGGAGCAGTGAGTAGTGCAGTACTGAAGTACACTGTCAGTCATGATCAGCAGCTGGAGCTGATCTCTACAGAGGTCCCTGAATCACACAGGGGTAAAGGTGTAGCAGCTCACCTGGCAAAGGTGAAGTCACTCTTCAGCTTCCTCAGTTCTTCACGTTCTGCTGTTTCCTGTAACTCTGTAATTAACTTCTTTTTTTCTTTAGGCTGCTCTGGATTTCATTGTTGAAGAAAAGTTGACAGCGAGGATCTCCTGTTGGTACATCAGAAAATATGTAGATGAAAATCCACATCTTGGATACCAGACTTACATTGAAGATAAATAAAGGCAGAATTAAACTATTTTAACAGAAGATTTTTACATACATCTTACCTCCTTTACAACCTGACTCCTTGAAGTCTTGTGAGAGGATGAACAGAGTAGATGTCAGAGTCTACAAGTACAAAAGAGGAACAAACAAACAATCGAACATATAAACAAATGAATGAATGACATGCATTAATCCAGTCCTCACAGTGTTGAAATATTAGATATGTCAGACTCAGATATTTTATTCTAAACTTGTCTGTCATCCAGACTTGATTCATCTATCAAGTAGCCATCTCAGTGCCTAGTAACCACTCTATTGCCTAGTAACCACTCTATTGCTTAGCAAATCCCTAGCAACCACAGAAAATCATGTTGTTACTAGTATTTTTTTTCCTTTTAATTTAAAAGGCCTGTAATTCATGAGGGTGTTATTCAATAATTCCACGTGTACATTTCAGACTTCTTCACTATTTGTTAAAACCTATAGGATAATCAACTCTGCGTGAATTATTATTAATTATTGAACTCACTGTTTTCATCATTTGAAACTCAACAAGATTTGTGTTCCAAATCACAATGATCTACTTTTTGCAATTTCACAGTTTAAATTCACATTTTATTGCATTAGTACATCACAAACATCAAGAAGTACAACAATAATTACTATTTTTTTTTTATTGTAAGGGGTAGGTGTAGACGTTAATAAAACACAATCTAATAGGTATACAATTAATTTCATTGTTCATTTCCGGTCGGAGCTGTATCCCTTCTAGCCACAACCTCATCACGTGATGGTGCGGCTCTGTGTGTTTTTGAGGAAGTCACCCTCCTCCCAAAGAGAAACCGAAAGATAGACGCCACATCAGATGATTCGAAATCAACGATGTCTTCACATGTTACGGTAAATTCGTTAACTTTTCATGGGGCTGTAATATCAGTAAGGGCATTTGGCGTCTAAACAGACCGTAAGTTGGACTCAAACACGTTAAAGTGGTTTGTTACTCTCCTGATAGCGAAGAGAAGAGCAGCGCGGTTAGGACAGCTCCCAACTCTAGGCCTGAAGTACTTACAACTCTCGCACATTTTCTATGTCAGACTCCCTAATCCTAATCCTAATCACACACACCTTAAATTCAACACCGCGGTTAGTTTTATATTAGATATTCGTTTGGCATTCGCTCTAATGCCTGGGAATCTACGTCACGCCGCGTCTTTTTTTAAGCTTCCTGACAATTATTTGTCAAATTTCGATTTGTTTTTTCTTGTTAATATGCCAGTTAACATTCACAACACTGTTCTGCATAAAATGTGAATATGCAAATTCACTCTTTGCCACAAGGTGGCGCTTAAGAACAGCAGAATAGCCGTTACATAACACTACCTTATTACATGCTTTATTCTGAGGTAATATGAAAAGAAAATGCCATCAAAACTTTCCTGGCTGAAATATGAGTTTACAGGTATGATTTAAACACCATAAATCACACAAAATATTCATTATTTATCATCAGTAGAACGAAACAACACGACATGTTGGCATAAATGTGGATTGTTTGGTGATTGCTAACTGCGTTTTTATTTTAAAACATGCCGTGCTCACGTTTAATTAATTAAATCACAGCCGTATAAAGTTTAATGATCACATTTAAGCAATAGGACGATTCCTATTTTTCCATCCCTGGATTTAAAATTGAGACTTTGAAGCAGCACCTTAATCTAAAACCTTCATCTGACACATAGATTACATCCACGCAAATTACTGAACTCGCACTGTATGATGTTACAGAATGTTGTCCGGTCCAGTTCCTTTCACACAGCAGTGTTTTCTCTTGTTAATCTGCACGTTAACATAAAGACACTCTTGTGCTGGGCTAATGTTACTTTACTAGCGAAATAAGCAAACACGTGGAACATACCAACTACACAAACTGTGTGGGGGGAACCTAAACTGATCCATTCACTATATAGGCTACTACTACCAGGGCGTCGCTGAAAATGAGTGTGTGAGTTTGTTTACAGAATGCTGTTGTCACTGCTGCAAATTCCCATATAAATAATTATTCAAAAAATATAATTTCCCTGCAGCCAGTGGGCCCCCTTTTCAGTGTAGGCCCCTGGGCTTCAGCCCCTTGAAGCCCGTGCATTAATGCGCCCCTGGTTATATATCACAATATTGCCCAGTAAATCTGCTCAGTGTAAAGAATTAAGCCATTATAGACATAGACATATATGTATATATATCTATGATCATAGAGGTAACAGAACTTACTGTAAGCTGCTTTGAAACGATGTGTATTGTGGATTCTATGCAAATAAATAATGAACCAAGTTGAAGATTCCTAACACTGTGTTTGCAGAAATAAAAATGGATGCTGCTCGTGTTAGCGTGTGTTTAGCAATTTTTAAGTTAATGTGCAATTGGAGACTAAATAACGAAGTGATATTGTTGTCTATATATTGTCTGCCATTGTGATTTTAATCTTCCCGCCTCCTCCAGCGCAGAATTGTGAAGTCTGTCGCATTTCAATGACGTAAAAATCGCATGAAATGCGACATGGCAGTTCAGACTGAAGTCGAATTGCAAAACATCGGATATGTATCCGATTTAGGACCACATATGAAAGTGGCCTGGGCCTGATTTGAAAAAATCAGATTTGTGCTGTTCAGACTGTCATAAGAAAATCAGATATGGGTCACATTTGGGCAAAAAAGTCGGATTTGGGCCACTTTAGCCTGCAGTGTGATTAAGCCTGGTTGTGTAGGCTGATGTAGTGATGAAGACAGAATGCTGAAAGAGACTGGCAACCATGTTTGTGATAGCAGGCCCGGAAAAGTAATTACCATGAATGTGTCAGGGGGAAATAGTAAGGAGATATTTGAATTATTTACTAATAAACTAGTGTTTTCTGTGTCCGTGTCACAAAGATGAAGATGATCCTGACTCGCCATCTCCTCATTAGACGCGCCTTTAGAGAGAAGTGCATTTTCACGGATTATAATGAAAGAGTTTTTGTTTTCGATTTGATTTATTTAGTTAAGTAGTAATTTAAAGCTTTCTATAGATATATTTATCATGTCTGTGACGCATGTATTCGCTGACTTTCGGTTCATTTTTGTGAAGCGCTCCTGTTCAAGACGACGGCACATCATTGTTTTCTTTATTTTATAAAATTATTAAAATTATTTTATAAAAAGTTTTGTTGATATTGTGAGTGCACACAAATAAAAGTAGACCCTTTACAGTTACGAATGATGTATTACTCTTAAGGCCCGTTCACACCAAGCACGATAACGATAACGATAGCGATAAAGATATAGTTCTAAAAATCGTTCTCAGTATTAAAGAATAGCAGCATCCACACCACAACTATAACGATAAAGGTACAGAGAAACGATATCGTTGGAATCACTTCCAGAACTATTTTTTTCCAGCTGATGAACGATACAAACACTGACAGCCAATCAGAATCCATCCTGTTATAATGTGCACGAGAATTTAAAGCGGCAGACGCACGTGCGCTTAGAATAAACAGACGATATCGTTCGCTGGTGTGGACGCAAATATAGTTATCATTATAGTTATCTTTATCGTTATCGTGCTAGGTGTGAACGGGGCTTTACGCCGTAATTTTTGCTCATAAAAGTAAGTTGTTTCCATTGAAAAAAATGCAATTGATTGCACTGGTACCTCCATGTCCTGCGCTTTAACTTCCACTCTCATTTATCTAGGTTTAACGTTTAAACATTGTTATATGCTTGAACTGTTTTAGTATATCTATAGATTTTATTTTAGGCAAGTCGTGATGATTTGAGAAGGCTAAATTGATCAAACATGGTTATGATCAGCCTGCCGGTCTGCCGCTGGCCGCTTGGTCGTTACTTTAAGAAAGAAAAAACTTATTTAACGAACAAAAAAAAATGCTCCAAACGTTTTTCTAAATTAACTTAAAAAAAAAAACGAAACGAAAAACGAATATAATCACTTTGCCATTACATACAAAACTGAACAAAACTGAACTATTTTAATAGCTGAAACGGTATAATCGGATTTGGGAGAAGGGGGAAAAAAGATGGGCTCGGGTCGGACTCGGGCTGGTAATTCTGATAAGCTGTCGGACACGGGCCGGGCTAGGGCCTGAGCGTCTGTCCAGGGGGCCCAGAATCTGTAGCGGCGCCCCTGTGAATGAATGATGTGGCATTAGAGTCTTTCTAACTGAACTTAAGCTTAAAGCTTAATTTCTTTGTTTCCACATACAGGCCTGAAATCATGTTTCTTATCTAGGAAGAAGAGAAGCAGAAGAACAGCTTATAAAATGAGTGCATATGAGGAGAGAGAGCAGGAGGCTCCTTTTGACTCTCAGAGAGCAACGTCTCCAGGATTCAGCGGTGTGTCTATGAAGAGTAACAACTCCATGCATGAGCCCCCTTATCTCAGTGATGTTCACACTCAGAGAGCAGGGTCTCCAGGATTCAGCGGTGTGTCTATGAAGAGTAACAACTCCATGCATGAGCCCCCTTATCTCAGTTATGTTCACACTCAGAGAGCAGCATCTCCAGGATTCAGCGGTGTGTCTATGAAGAGTAACAACTCCATGCATGATCCCCCTTATCTCAGTTATGTTCACACTCAGAGAGCAGCATCTCCAGGATTCAGCTGTGTGTCTATGAAGAGTAACAACTCCATGCATGAGCCCCCTTATCTCAGTGATGGACCTGCTGTTACCTTTGACCCTGTGTGAGTATCATGACAATGTGAATTTGTGATTTTTTTTATTTTTTATTATTATTTTTAAATAATGCTGTACTCACTGAGGTTCTTCTCTATTGAATAATAATTAAGATTCCTCATTAGAGTTATTTAACTAGTTAAACTCTTTAAACATTTGCATGATCACTGAAATGAAAACCATGTTAAGAAACTTACTTAAGCTCAGTGGCGTAGCAAGTCAGGCCCGGGCCCATATGCAAAAACATTTCTACAGGCCCCCCCAAATGTTATAGGTTAATGTGGCCTCCAACACTCCTTGTTGTCTTTTCTGCAGGTAAATAAAACAGCTGTTTTATTGATGTTAAAAATGCTTGGAAATAATATTTAATATAATATTATAATATAATATTTAATATAATATTATAATATAATATTTGTTTTCAAGTATTTGTAGTGTGACAGCCACCAAATATTTGCTATAAACGTGTTTTGTTACTTTTAATATAACACAAATCCAATAGCCTTTATGTTGTGAAAATTTTATAATGGAATGCAAACAGTGTTTTTCCGCTCTTTAATGTGGCATGAGATCACTGTATTTGCCTCAGCTCAAGCAGCATGTGAATCAATCATCTTTTTCCTCTTTTGCTTTTTGTTGCAGTCTGTTTTTTTCTCAGTTCTAGCATGAGAAAAACATGAAGGAATATTTGTAGACATGTTGAAGCAAATCAGAACAACTTAATAAAACGAATGTCTCATGTAATCAATCAGTCAGTTTCAAAAATCGTCAATAAAACAGCTTGAATAGTGAATAACAGTAATAACATAACATTTACCCTAGAAACGCCAACAATATAATTTTGCCAACCTTGTTTTTTAATCAGTCAGTTAACCACATTTTTTTTTTTTTTTTTTTTTGAGTAGGTGGAATTTTCACATTAATTATCTTTATTCACGCAATATAACGCAACTTTAATCTTGTGACTTTATTCTAAAAATATTATGGCACTAAAACGCCACCATATTTACTAAATTACTTAATGCAAACACGCAGCCTGAACACACAGTGGCCCAAAATGCAAAAAGCGGCCCAAAATATAAAAAAATGTATATAAACTTTATTAATATTTAATTTAGTATTTAATTTAATTTCATTTTAGTTGTATTTAATTGACCTATTATGCCCCTTTTAACAAGATGTAAAATAAATCTCTGATATCCCCAGATTGTGTATGTGAAATTTTAGCTCAAAATGCCACTATTAGTACAGGCCTGTTATCTTTACAGAAAATGTACTCGATTTAAAGTTTCACTTATGATTATGAGCTTGACAAATTCAAGTGGTCGACTTCACTTTGCTTTCATATGCAATTTGTAACTACCACATTCCTTTTTATGATCATTCTTGTAGCAGATGGAGGGAGTCTATGGAGACTCCTATGTACATTGGTACATCCCAACACACGACACTAGTAATGTCTCTTTGGCGCAGACAGCGTACATCTACGGCAGGAAAACAATGATGGCGGACTGCTGCTTCTCACTCAGGGCTGTGTTTATGCTAATAGGGCAGAGAGTGTCATAAATGGGCGGGACTTTTTCCCTATGATGACGTCAACGTAGGAAGAAATCTGGAATCGCTTGTTCTGAGTGACTGTTTATGATTTATTGGGATTATAAAAAAAAAAAATTAGTGGGTGGATTTTTACCATTATAGGCTGGTTGTTTTCACACACTGTGGCCACATAACTGTGTTCAAACACCTTATAAAAGTTATTTTTGCATAATAGGTCCCCTTTAATTTAATTCTCTGGGCCTTTCTTTTGGCACAGTCATCCACAACGTCCTTAATTTAAGGCTTCATGTTTTTTAATGGAAAGAATGTCTATTTTCGATAGTCTTCCGATAAAACAGAATTAAAATGAAAGAAAGAGATTTAAAATGTTGCAGGTGTCGCTTAAGCTTTAGATGTGATATAGTTGTGATAGTCTTTTCAACCAGCTAGCTACCAACCTCACAAGTTTTTTTTTTTTTTTAATGATTAATTATTATTATATTTTGTCATGGCAATGCAGCATTTGCACGTATTTTAAAAAAATGATGCAGTTGTATGGCAGCACTATAACAAGAAATTACTGATGTATACGGATTAAGAATTCATTATAAATAAAAATAAAACAGAAAAAGAAAAACTTAAACCACTCCCAATCAGTGTTGGGGAAAGTTACTTTTAAAAGTAATGCATTACAATATTAAGTTACTCCCTAAAAAAGTAACTAATTACGTTACTTAGTTACTTTTTTAGGAAAGTAATACGTTACGTTACTTTTGCGTTACTTTTGCGTTACTTTTTAAATATGAGCAGGGCTTGATTGTTTTTAATACAAGAAGTTGTAATTATAGCAAATGTAAAGCCCTTTCACACCAAAAAGTGTAATGAATAAACCTCAGCCTGAAGGAAAAGTAAATTCACGTGTGAAGAGTAGAGCGCAGGAGAAGTTCAACACTCTTCAGCAATAAAAAAACAATGAAGCACAATTGTTAGTTTATCTAAAGTCATTTTTGGTTATTATTATGGTTGAACTGGATCATCAAAGGTCTGCAGCAAAGACATTGGTTAATAAAATGGGATTAGATACATGTGTGTTGTTTAACATATTTAATTATTGTAGGTTTGCTTCATATTCTGTGTTTGCATTTCACTGTTTTAATTCATTTTGATGAATACTAAATCAGTTTTTTGCGAGTGGGATGAATTAAAGCACATTCACATTTAGTCTAGAACTACAGTAACAGCATGTTCACAACAAGGTTATTATAGTTTTGAATTTTTAAATTCGTTTTATTTTAATATCGTTTTCAAATTTGCTATAAAATTCAGTTTAGTTTTTATTAGTTTCATTAATATTTTTGTTAGTTTTAGTTTAGTTTTTATTTTGTGAACACATTTTTATTTAGTTTTTATATAGTTTAGTTTCGGTTTTAATTTAAGTTTAGCAGAATCAACAGATCACTTCCAGAGCGAAGGCCAAAGAAAGACGTAGGCATAATTTAACCTTAGTGAGGCAAACGTTTAGCGACAAAATTAACGCATGCTGAAACGAATAAATCTACACAAGTTGCGATAATGTAATCTAATGGTGTGTTGAGATATTAATATGAAAATAAATGTAGCCTAATTTCGTTATATTAGATGTATTTTTTCTTATTTAACCATAATCATGGTATTGTCGTGTCTTCCTCACTTTTCCATGAACAGCCGCGCATAAATCATCTAATGAATTATGACTAATGACTAATGAAATTCAATAATAACGACAATCGCAGTAAAGACTCATATTTGAATATGTTCTTTTCTTTATTTATGAAGAATTATAAGCGTGTGTATGATGTGATTTAGCCTATGCATATTTGTTCTAAAGTTTGGCAGAGTGATCAGAGATGCTCGGCCAAGTTTTGTATTGTTTACAGAAAGGCACGTTCTTGTCTTTTTTTTCTGTTAATTATCATGTTGCTCTGTGTGTCTGTTTTTCGTCAAAGCACCAACTTAGAATGCCTAATGTTGGTTTGATTGCTTGTGTTACACGAGAAAATGAATAAGTTTGCCTACCTGATGTTGTAGATTAATGCGGGTGCGGTTCGGGTCGCGACTCGCGGTCTTTATGTCAAACGGTTCTGGTCTGGTCCAGAAATAAATTAGTGCTGCTGTGGGATAACGGGTCGGGTGTTCTGTTAAGTACTGCTGGTGCACGTTTATCAAACAGGACCGGTGCAGGACTCTGCTTTAAACTGCTTTGCGTCTCTCCGTCAGATAACCCCATGTGTGTGATGCGTCATTTACAGTTATTTCCCTAAACTGTCACACAACTCAAATATTTTTCCGCCAAGGGGTGAGAACGTAATGATTATGAAAACGATTGTTAATTTTTGTTAATTATTATTTTATTTCTGTTAGTTTTTCAATAACTATCAGTCAATAAATGGGAAAAAGTAACTTGCGTTACTTTTTTGAAAAAGTAACTCAGATATTTTCTTGTAAATTAAAAAGTAATGCGTTACTTTACTAGTTAATTGAAAAAAGTAATATTATTACGTAACTTGCGTTACTTGTAATGCGTTACCCCCAACACTGCTCCCAATTGTAATGTTATATAAAAAAGAGCATTTAATAGTAATAATGATAGTAATAAATCATAAAGCTTTTATTCTGGCAGAAAAACCCAGGAGAACTTGAAGCTTGACTGCATATGAAATCGCAAAAGAAAATGTTCTTTGCAGTTTTAATAGCAGAAGTCAGTTTCAACACTCAGCAAGGAATTCATATGTTTCTCTGCGCACACATCAGTGATTTACATCACTACTTCATGATTCTGATCAGGCATAGATTAACTTAAAATATAGGTAAACATGGACATCTTTGTAGCATAGTATATGTGTGTAGGAAGCAAAAACATGCCTGAACGAAAAAAACCCTAAAAAAACAGCAGACTGGCTGAATGAGAATGCAGATTCACTCTCTGACAGCAGGTGGCACTTATGGAACAGCAGCAATACAGCGTTTCCTTGGCTACCACTGTAAAGAAAACAGCACTGTGCTTAAACACTGCTTTAATATGGTTAGAGAGTCGGACTCGTAATCCAAAGGTTGCGAGTTCGAGTCTCAGGTCCGGCAGGAATTGTAGGTGGGGGGAGTGAATGTACAGTGCTCTCTCTCCACCCTCAATACCATGACTGAGGTGCCCTTGAGCAAGGCACCAAACCCCCAACTGCTCCCCGGGCGCCGCAGCATAAATGGCTGCCCACTGCTCCGGGTGTGTGTTCACAGTGTGTGTGTGTGTTCACTGCTGTGTGTGTGCACTTTTGATGGGTTAAATGCAGAGCACAAAATAGAGTATGGGCCGCCATACTTGGCCGTATGTCACACAAGATGAAAAGAAAATACTATCTAAACTTTAATGAAGACAGTCAGTTCCCCTCAGAAACATTCATGTAAACCTCGAAATCAATATTCAGGATTTTCTTCCAATATTTCATGCCATTTCGAACACTGAGCTTGCTCTGCCTGCACATTGTGCCCGTCTTCAGTGTCTCTTGCCTCTGTTAACATCCCCTTTACAGACTTCATATTTCCACATAAATGAGATTTTGACATTTTGAAAAATAATTGCAATGCAGTTTGTGCAAGTCCAGAACAGAGATTGGCTGAAATAAAACAAAAAACGCTGCTGGTTGCCAATCATGTAAGTTCCAGGGGTTCACCTCCTTCAGCCGTCCTACACACAGCTGACTGACTGCTCTCACCAACAGAAGGGGGAGGTTTGTGTTACTTTCTACACTGCACACAATCTGGGGGATTCCTACTCTTTCAGTCGTTGAGACATGAAAAACAGTGCATACTGCAGGAACGGTATAACAGGAAATTTTTGTGGTTTTGAAACCATTTTCAAATCACTGTATACCTTGAAACCAGTAATCGGCCCATGCCTATACAATGTCAAAATGTACTACAGAGAGGGTCAACAGTTAGCAGTTAAAGTGCCTCGAGACTAACAAAGCAGCAGGCCCAGATGGTATTCACCCACGTACTTTGAAAGTCTGTGCTGATCAGCTTGTGTTCTGTTCTTCATTCACTTTTTTCTATGTCCTTGTCGTCATCAAAAATACCTGTAATGTGGAAGACATTGTGTACCGTTCCTATTACAAAACATGGTAATGTGGGTCGTAATGTGAATAATTTGAGGACCATTGCTTTGACATCACATATAATGAAATGTTTTGAAAGAATTGTCCTTTGTCATTTGGGTAGACAGGTGTCAGTTTTTCAAGATCCTTTACAATTCACATACAGGAAAGGTGTGGGAGTTGATGATGCCATACTTTTTATGTTGCACAATATTTATAGTCATTTGGAAACTACTGTCAGTTCTGTTAGTATTATGTTTTTCGATTTTTCTAGTGCTTTTAATACAATACAACCACATGTTCTAGCTGATAAATTGTCATGTTTTAGCCTACATAGTACAACTATTATGTGGGTACTGGACTATATTTTAGGTCGACCTCAGTTTGTTAGGCTGGGTGATAAAATGTCTGATATTATTCTGACTAAAACAGGAGCCCCACAAGGTACAGTTTTATCACCTTTTATATTTTTACTGTATACCGCTGACTATAGGCACACTCAGCCATCTGGTTGTATACAAACGTTTTCAGATGATACTGCCCTTGTGGGTTTAATTAATCAGGGTAATGATGTGGACTATAGAAGAGCGGTAGAGTTATTTGTTACATGGTGTGATGAAAATTTCTTAAAACTGAATGTGGAGAAGACTAAGGAGTTGTTTTAGAAGAAATGAAGGGATAGTACCAGTGATAATTAAAGGTCAGAAAGTAGAGATTGTTCAGTCTTATAAATATCTTGGTGTAATTATTGATTAAATTGGAAGAGGAACAGTGAGGCTGTTTTTAAGAAGGCTCAATCAAGATTATTCTTTCTGAGGAAGTTGAGTTACATTGGCATCAGGAAGCTTCTTTGTTTTCTATCAGGGAATCATGCCCAGTGTATTGTTTTATGCTGTGCTCTGCTGGGGGAGTAGTATCACTGTCGATGATAAAAATAGGATTAATAAATTGATTAGAAAGGCTGGATCAGTTATTGGCCTCAATCCTGATTCGCTTGAGGTAATTGTGGAGAAGAGAACAAGGACAAAAGTAAAAATTATTTTGTCTTACAAAGGTCTTCCACTACACTGTATTTTTAGTGGACTTAAAAGTTCATTTAGTGGAAGATCAGTGATGCCTCGGTGCTATACAGAGCGTTTTAGAAGGCCTTTTATTCCTGCTGCTGTTAGGTTTTTTAATGAAGTTGTGTAAGTCTTGTATGTTGTTTGTATTGTGTAATGGTGGCAAATGAGTTTCCCTTTACAGGGATTAATAGTTTTTCCTAATCTAAACTTCCTTCTAGAGATGTCACAATGTGAAATTTTGACTGAATGATTATTGTCTAATAAAATATCAGATCTATAATTATCTGCAAATTTACCTACTATGAAACAATTTAAAAAAAAAACACAGACATATCACAGTTTTGGGCCTGTTTACACCTGGTCACTTCATGCATTATCTCTGATCAGTTAGCTATCCGATTGTGAAAAGACCAGGTGTAAATGCCCTCCGAAATGCTTTTGAGGTGGATTTAAAGGGATAGTTCACCCAAAAATGAAAATTCTGTTATTAATTACTCGCCCTCATGTCGTTCCAAATCCGTAAGACCTTCGTTCATCTTCAGAACATAAATTAAGACTTTTCTGATGGAATCTGAGAGCTTTCTGACCGTACATAGACAGCAAGGGTCCTACCGTGATCAAGGTCCAGAAACGTAGCAAGGACATCAGTAAAATAGTCCATGTGACACCAGTAGTTCAACCGTAATTTTACGAAGCTATGAGAATGCTATTTGTGCACAAAGAAAGCAAAAATAACGACTTTATTCAACAGCTCTTCTCCTCCTCATCCAGTCTGCTGTGGCGCACCTCCATTTTGGAGAGTTTCACGATGCATGTGTGCACTTCCGCTTCGTGTAAACATGGATTAGATTTAACAAACCAGATAGCTATCAGATCGGTAAGAACACATGAAGTGACCAGGAGTAAACAAGCCCTTCATTGTAGCGTTCATTAGGAAATGCACTTAAAGTCCGTGTAAAGTGATATTAAAATATGTGTTCTGAGTTTGTCACACAACAGAAAAATGTGTTATTAACCACCCAGCCAAATTTGAATGATAAAAAAACCCGCCAAGTAACTAAAATAAGTTATCAAAATCTTTGAAAAATCAGCAGGACTCTCTGTTCTCAAATGCTGGGGGCGTGTCTGCTGTCGGTGCTGAAACCACGCCCACTAGCGGGAAAGCAGCCATCTCTCTCAACTGTCAAATACCCTACAACCTGAATGGATGTCAAATTATCACTGCAGAGGCGGGTGTTGGTGGTGATCGTCAGCTCTCCATCAAGATGGCTCTTCACAAAATTAATCCACTTCTTCTTCATATCATTGTTTTTAAGAAATTTAAATAATGAGACCGAGCTGTTTTGTATATTGTTGTAACCAGGTAATAAATATCGGCACCCTTGGTAAATATGATCAAAGAAGGCTGTGAAAATTAATCTGCATTGTTAATCCTTTTGATCTTTTATTAAAAAAAAAATCACAAAATCTAACCTTTCATTGGATAATAAGAATTTAAAATGGGGGAAAATATCATTATAAAATAAATGTTTTTCTCTAAAACACATTGGCCACAATTAACGGCACCCTTTTATTCAATACTTTTTGAAACCTCCATTTGCCAGTTTAACAGCTCTAAATTTTCTCCTATAATCTCCTATAAGAATAACAATAAATCCATCTTTTGTTTTAGTCTTAAAAAGTGAAATGTGTATAGATGTAAGCTGTAAGGTGTAAGCAAAACAGACAATTATCTTTTCTTGTAAAACGTGACAACAAGATTGCGAATTCGAAAGTATTCGAAGCCCGGCTTATAACATAGCAAAAGAGGAACTTCCGTTCACAAAATTCAAACCACAAATAACACTACTGATGAAAAAGAACGGGTTGAATGTTAACCACTTTCGTTACCATATAACTATAAACTGTGATGAAAGTTCATCAGCATACATTGATTTGTTACATGTTGTAAAAAAGAAAAAAATATTGCAACCAAATGATGTGCTCGTGCGACCAACTGAGAAAGTTAGTCACAAAAGAGCGACCAGTGGGAAGAATGAGTCTAGAGCCCTTTCTTACCTGTGATAAAAACAGATTCAGTGTTCCTCAAAATGAATAAAAACACTGACATGCAAACTCAGGATATGGTACAAACCTGCAATAATTTTATATTTAAAAAATACTTTATGTATTTAACCAGTGTCTTCACTGCTGACCTTCGATGATCCATTTCAACTATACTAATAAGCAAAAATGACTTTAGATAAACGTAACATTTGGTTTTCATTTTTTTATTGCTTAAGATTGTTGGACTTTTTCTTCTCCTGCTTTCAACTGTACAGACGTTTACATTTCCTTCAGTCTGAGGCTTATTCATTTTACTTTTGGTGTGAAAAGGTTTTTACATCTGCCAAAAATATAACTTTATGTATTAAAAACAAACAAGCAAGCCCTGCCCAGATTTAATAAGTAACGCAAAAGTAATGTAACTTGTGTATGAACTAGTCTTTTTGGACTTTTTTGTATTGTTTTAAATATTGTAAAATAAAACAAACATGCAAACAAAACGAATTACTTTCCATAAAATGTAACTAAGTAATGTAATTAGATACTTTTTATGGAGTAATACAATATTGTAATGCATTACTTGTAAAAGTAACTTTCCCCAACACAGCATCACAGAGCATCTGGCACAGAGGACATAGCACTTGCGTGGAGAAAGTAGTTCCATAAATAAAAAGAAAGTAATCCCATTCTGAAAGACTAATTTTCATGTTTTTCCTAGTTTTCAACCATAGGTTAACAAGACCTGTTCACACCAGTTTTGATGTAAATTTATTGGAGCAGATGGATAATTTGCAGAAAAACAATATTTCTCTCTTTTTATTTCTCTTTATATTTCTCAGTACCATCAGCAAGAAGAGAAAAAGAGCAGCTTCTCCACTGCAGCCCCCTGATCTCAGTGATGGAGCAGTGACCTTTGATCCTGTGTGAGTATATTCATGTAGAGTGAGACATTAAACACAAGAACACAATGTACACATAAATAACAAGAGAGAAACAGTTGCACTTTTTATTTTATTTCTGCAATAAAGTTCTTTAGACAGAACGGAAATTATGTTCTCTTTTTTAATAGCAAATACAATACTAAAAAAATGAAAATCATGATATAAAGAAAGAAATCTGAAAAGAAAAATTCAATAGGCTTAATGCATATACTTCGTTAAATAGTGCTATTGTGTGCTTTTCTATGTACTGTATATTCCCTTTTTGTCTAATTATGCAAAAATGAAGGGGCAAAGTGGGATTTCTGCATCAGTGTAATATTGACAGTAATAAGAAGAACCTGTTGGCCACAACAGATTCATTATAATTAAAATGAGCTTATCATCGGCACCCGTAACCTTGTGGCAGCGCACTGACATACAGTATAGCACCATTGCGCTTTGAGTCCCGGCTCGTGGACCTTTCCCGATCCCGACCCCCTCTCTCTCTCCACTTTGCTTCCTGTCTGAAATATTATATGGCAAAAATGCCAAAAATAAATCTTTCAAATGAGCCTATCAGTCGAACACTTCTTTCTAAATGTGGTTGTTGTATGATTTTAAATAAGACCATTTGGTATAGAGACATTGAAATATTTTCTTGTTTTGATAAAGGTCTTTTCTGTTTGTTTTTGTCTGTTCTGTTTAATATCTTTTCAGTGGTTGGAGCGCTGACCAGAACAGATATGTGACCTTTCAGACCTTCACATCTTCTTACTATCAGAACCACATCAGTCATCATGACACAGAAGCAGCTCTGCAGCTTGATTCTCATCAACCAGTGCATGATGATCTGCAGAGAGTCAAAGACCAACACAAAACCAGCATGAAGAACAAGTATGAGAGATTATTTGAGGGAATCAAACTGCAAGAGTATCACACTCTCCTGAACCAGATTTACACACAGCTGTACATCATAGAGGGAGAGAGTGAAGGAGTGAATGAAGAACATGAGGTGCTACAGATGGAGAAAAGTTACAAGACACTCCAAGACACTCCAATCAACTGCAACGACATCTTTAATCCTTTATCTGAACCAGGATATGAGGAGATGAGAAGAGAGAAGAAAGACAAAATAAAGACTGTTCTTACTAAAGGCATTGCTGGAATTGGAAAAACTGTCTCTGTGCAGAAGTTCATTCTGGACTGGGCCGAGGGAAAAGCCAATCGGGATGTAGATTTCATGTTTGTGCTTACATTTCGAGAGCTGAACTTGATTAAAGATCATCAGTACAGTCTTCACAAACTTCTGCTGGACTTTCACCCTGAACAACATCTGGATTCAAATATTTATGATAAATGTAAAGTTGTGTTCATCTTTGATGGTCTGGATGAAAGCAGAATTTCACTGATGTTTTCAGGCGGTCGGAAAGTTTCTGATGTGACTGAGATTTCATCAGTGGGTCTGTTGATGTCAAACCTCATGAAAGGAGATCTGCTTCCCTCTGCTCTCATCTGGATCACCACCAGACCAGCAGCAGCCAATCAGATCCCCTCCAACTACATCAACCGTGTGACAGAAATTCAGGGATTCAATGACCCTCAGAAGGAGGAATATTTCAGGAAGAGAATCAGTGACGAGCATCAAGCCAGCAGAATCATCTCACACATCAGAAGAGCAAGAAGCCTCCACATCATGTGCCACATACCCGTCTTCTGCTGGATCTCAGCCATTGTGCTTCAAAACATCCTGAAACAAGATCTCAGTGCAGAAATCCCTCAAACTCTGACTGAAATGTACATCTACTTCCTGCTCATTCAAACAAATATGAGGAACCAGAAGTATGAGGAGAGATATCCAGAGAAACTCCTGCAGTCCAGCAGAGAAGTGATTGTGAAACTTGCAGAACTTGCTTTCAATCAGCTGATGAAGGGCAATGTGATGTTTTATGAGGAGGACCTGAGAGAGAGCGGCATAGACGTCACTGACGCCTCGGTGTATTCTGGGATTTGCACTGAGATCTTTAGGGAGGAGTCTGTGATTTATCACAGGAAGGTTTACAGCTTTGTTCATCTGAGCTTTCAGGAGTTTTTTGCAGCACTGTATGTGTTTTTCGGCTATTTGGACAAGAACAGTGAGGTTCTGGAAATGTTCCTGACAGAAAAATCCAGAACTCAGTGTGAGAATATTACTCTGGATGTGCTTCTGAAGGGAGCAATGAATAAAGCCTTGAGCAGTAAAAATGGACACCTGGATCTTTTCCTTCGATTTCTTCATGGCATCTTACTGGAGTCCAATCAGAGACTCTTACAAGATGTACTGATACACACAGAGAACAACTCAGAGAGCATCAAGAAAATAATCCACAACCTCAAACGAGGTCAAAAAACTGATGTCAGTCCTGAAAGATGGATGAATCTGTCACACTGCCTGATTGAAATGAAGAATAATTCTGTTGTTAAAGAAATGCAGGCATTTTTAAACTCTAAAACAAAAAGAAAAAATTTATCTCTTGCACAATGCTCAACTTTGGCAAACATGATCCTGATGTCAGAGGAGGTGCTGGATGAGCTAGACTTCAATAAGTACAACATCAAATCAAAAGAGGGCAAAAGGAGACTGGTACCTGCTGTGAGGAACTGCAGAAAAGCTGTGTGAGTGTGAACATCATATTGCAGTACAAACATAATTTGAAAGAGGTTGTGATAGAGGTATGATGAGTATTTCCTTGGTTTGTGTTCACAAGCATAAACCATAATCAATTGCAGTTATGGATGTGCTGGTCAATGTGACAATTGGTCCACTGTGGGGGTACGGCAAAACAAATATGGATATTAGGACAAATGAAGTACAGTGCTTTGTTTACAAAATAAATAATTGATTTGCAGCCAATTGTTATATCGCGACCATGGAAACACTTGAATTCTTGCTGAATGGGATTTCTGAAGACATAAAATTAAATTAAGCCATATGCAGCTATGTGTTCTGGTCTGAGGGCTGGTCACTCAGATTTTCTCAAATTTAACAGTATTCCATGAGTTATTCCACTAAATAAGGAATCTCTTGTTTCTTTTTCCAAATACTCACTGTCTCATTTGCACATCCTTTACTGGGAGAAAAAAACACTTTAGACCAGTGTAGAATTTGTCTTATTAATTTTAGTTAACCCTTGAACATCAGTTTTAAAAAGTTACACATAGGTCCTTAAGGACAAAAATGTCTGTGTCCAAAAACTGTAATGAAAGTATTTTATTAATATTTTTCTCCACTTTCACCTTTTTTTTAAGCAGCATCATTGTTGAATGAAAAATTCATTAATTTTCAGGTTGTCAACACTTTAAACTGATAGAATACAATAAACTGCTTCAGTTAGAGACTAAACCAAGTGCTGTCGAAGCACATGTAAACAGTATATACGTTTGGCTTTTGCGCCACATTTTAGCTTGTAACTAAATGTATGAAAACCATAGTAGATTACATATATTTATTTAGAGCAGGTGGTCTTGATTCAAATGAGCCCAATCACAATGTAAGATAGTGTGAGATAATCCTCGCAGAGTGACAGGACATGCTGCTTTGCTAAAGCTATAGGTTTTCCAGGATCTTACTGTTTTATGATGATGACACTAGGGTTGGCACGATAGACGATAGTATCGTCTGACAGCCGATGGCTGACAGACATCACGATGTTGAGCTGGCAGTGTAGTTCCTACCCTCACCCCTCCTCCCGCACCCCGCCGATTCCGAATACCGTGTTCGGAAAGGAAATGATGTGTACTATTGGAATAAGTACGAGATGGGAGGAAAAAATATATTTCAGTACTTTCTCTCGCAATTATATCATTGGGTAATTATACTGTATATATATTGTGGGCATCAGGGAGCCGCTATTAATCAGGGATGTGAAATACGGATTTCCGTATTTTCCGATCTCTGAGGGACGATCCATGTGATTCGTGTAGATCCGAGTTTTTTTTGTTTTTTTTAGGGGGGGGGGGTTACTGCATGATGATCGAAATCGTGCAAATGGCCTTAAGCTATTACCTAAATAAACTGCGAAAAGAAACATCATTGATAGAATGGCTCTGAGAGCGCTGCACAAGCTTGCGGCGCCATCTACAGGACAGTTAAAAGCGTTCAAATGATTCAAAGCACCAAACGAGAGTAGATTCAGCGCTGAAGCATGTTACTCGACCCGGTGACTTTCTATGAATGGCGGTGAGAATTTGAGATTGCTAGTGCTGTCATAAAATTCACAACGGTTGTGATGTAATTATATAATAGGCTGTATGTAGTCTGACGCGCTACATGTCTGCTGTTACTGTACCGTTTTTACTTTCGATTTGCTTGGTTTGAACTGCTTTAATTTGCATTTGGGAACGCAACATTCATCATTAGAAACGTTTATAAATCTGTTGTTGTTTACAAAGAGAAGTTTCAGTGTCACGTAATCCTTCAGAAATCATTCTAATATGCTGATTTGCTGCTCAAGAAACATTTCTCATTATTATCAATGTTAAAAACTGTTTTGCTGCTTAATATTTTTGTGGAAACAATGATACCACTCGTATAAGATTTAGAAAAAGAGAGAAATTAATAATTTTATTCATCATGCATGAAAGTGATAAAAAGCGAGTGAAGACATTTAAAATGATTTCTATTTAATAAATGCATTAACAAATTTAATTAATATATTTGATAAATGCAAATAAATGCTGTTCATTAAACTTTATATTTATCAAAAAATCCTGAAAAATAAAGTGCATCACCATTTCCACACAAAATATGAATCAGCAAAATTATTTTCAACATTGATAATAATCAGAAATGTTTCTTGAGAGTCAAATAAATTGTAATGATTTCTAAAAGATCATGTGACACTAGGGATGTCAATTTTCAATAGTTTCCATTATCGATCGTCGTTTAAATTAACGATCAATTAATCGATTAATCGTTAACCATAACTACTGCAAAATGTGTCTATTGCAGTGGCATAGACCGCTGAATGCGCCTTTTTAAATGGTTTCACGGTGCTCGTTTTTTTTATTTTTAAAACATCATAGCAATGTTTGCAATTGACATTATCGGATTTAAAATAAAATGATCCCAAAGTGATCCGCTTCCAGAACCACCGGCGTTTTCTACGACAAAACACACTGTTACCCATTTGAAACATTTTAATGTGAGTATTATGACACAAGTGAGGTACAAAGCTTTGTTTATAAGAGAAATAATTGGTTAGCAGGCAAATGTTACATCGCGACCATGCTTTTTGATGCATGCTGTTCGAGCGCATACATTTAAATCAAGCCAAACGCGGCTTGTGTTCTGTTTTACGGGATGGTCACGAATTTAATAATATTTATTGTTTCTTTTCCTAAATCCTCACTGTCTCACCCTCTAGATTCGCAGGTTTATTTATTTTTGTTCACTTTTAATCACTGTTTTCGCATCTATTACTGTGGTAAACGTGTGGGGGGAAATGAAAGATTTCGTGGCCATGAATTAAGAATTCGTTACTATGACTTAAATTGTTCCCGCATTTAAGTTAAATCATGGGTTTTCTAGGGCAGGGGTTTTCAAACTGTGGGTCGCACAAAGCCACTTGGCAGCAGCTAAATGACACACACACACAACACACACACAGTTCCTAGGGCTGGACGATATACAAAGATTAATTACGAATTGCAATATTGCTCAGTGCGATTTTCGAATCGCAAAGGCTGGGATTTAAAACATGCGTTGCGTGTTTTGAAGCGCGGGCGCGCTTGAGGGTCTCAGAGCGACGGTTCATTATTAAAATGCTCGGGCCGCATTATTAATGAGAAGAAACTCTCTCACTTCACTGCGCTGTGTTCTGCATGAGATTGCATACACCGGAAAATTCAAATGTTGCGAAAACTGTATCAGGTAGGCTGTTAATTAATTTCTATAGTCTGTTTGAACTCTGCACTGTATCTTTCGAGAGATGTAAAGAGTTTGTTGTTTTCGTTCCTTCATATGCATTTAATCCATAAACTGTCCGTAAAAAGCACTTCACATGAACGGGTTGAGCAGGGCACAAATGCGGGTTAATTGTAACACTATACAAACATTTCCACATGCTAGCATAACAGAATTTACAAAATGTCCTATTATTTCCTTGCCATATCATCACTATATAGAGAAAAAAAATAAAAAAAAATCTTTTGAAGATATAGCTGAACATTTATTTAACCATTGCAAAAGTAAATTTCTGGCTGAAGTAAATTTGTCTTCTCGGTTTTTAGTGTTTATTTAAAATGAGACGCATATGTTTATTATTTTTACAATTATTTCAAAATTATTTTCAAAATTATTTTAATCTCTAAACTCTAAACTGTTTGAGAATTCTGCTTCGCTTCTTATGCTTTGCTAAACTAAAATAAAAAAAGTGTTGGGTTGTGAGGGCACATTTTTTTTATAGCACTCACAGCGGATTACAGTTCATAACCGCACCGGAGTGAGTGCGTTTCGAGGTTTTATGGACATATTTCTAGACTCATTAACGTCTGTAAATTAGGAAATTAAAACGTAAATATTAGTAGTGAATGTTTACAGTGGTACTAGCCTATAAAATAAAATGGTTATTTTTCTTAAATACTTAATTTCTGCCATATTATGCTTTTAATTATGATTAAGCTTATAGTAATGCCAATTGTTTTTTTATCTCAAATATTTTGGTGGGTCTTGAAATAGATTATACTTGTCTAGGTGGGTCGTGAAATGGAAAAGTTTGGGAACCCCTGTTCTAGGGAACAAATGAATGAAACATGGACAGCTGCCACAAATTAATATGTCATAGGAACGAATTAACAAGTTGTATGAATGAATAGACTGTCCTGCTCGCGTGCGCAGCCCTGTCAAAGCGAAGTGCCCGATATGCAATAATCATCTAGGGAAATTATGATTGAACATGACTTATTACTACATTTCAATACAAAAGAACTTTGTACTGTATCTCTTTTAATGTACTTTTAAAGTTAGTATCATATTAAAATAATTATTTTCTTGTAAGATCCAACCCCTTCACCGTCACTCACAGCCGTTTGCACGTGTTTTGCGCATGAGCCGCACGCACCCCAAAATGAAACTGCTTAATCGACCATCGATAGCTTTTATCGATCATCGATTAATCGTTGACATCCCTATGTGACACTGAAAACTGGAGTAATGATGAAGAAAATTCAGCTTTGCATCACAGGAATAACATTAAAATAAATTCAGCCTTGATGAGCAGAAGATAGTTATTTCAAAATCATTAATAATTGTAATGTTCCCAAACTTTTGGCAGGTACTTTAATAATAATAACAATTCTATATATATTATAGCACTTTATTATAATATATTATATTATATTGTTATCATGATTATTAAATGCTGCTTTTTATTTTTTACAGGACAATATGTATGTTTACAATATAAGATATATCTTTTAATGTGCTAAAATATGTATTTTTAATAATAAGTTCTGGGGGCGTGGCTTGTGGGCGTGGCTTGGGGCGTGGTCAGATTTTCCTTCTTTTTTGTCTCTAGCTGATCACATGCCTGATTAATATGTGGGGCATTGAAATCACTTTTGAATGCACACTTGTTTTTTACTTTCACTTTCGAGATTCGTGATCACTCGTACTCTGTGTGTGCTACTGAGTGGCAGTGCCGGATGGGTATGGGGTGTTGGGGCAATGTGTAGAGACTAGGGCTGTCAATTGATTATTATATTTAGGGCAGCTCACTTCTTCTAAACATGCAAAATGTACATTTATTATTTATTATTACATTTGTTTGCCTCTCTGTGCCCACATACTGTATTTTGATGCAGCTAACTTTTCAATAAAACTGTTTTCATTGATATATTTTACTGTTTCTGTTGTCAGACAACAGGATGAATATGAAAGTGACTGAAACGCGACCCATTAAGACTACATAACCAGCTTTCCCTTCCAAGATGTTAATGTGCACAAAAATCCTGATTTATAATCCAGCCGTCGTCTGATAAAATCAAAAAAGCTATACATAAGATAAAGACAATAGCTGTTCTGTGATTTCAGCTATACTTGCATGTAAAATTAGAGAAGCAACATAATATCTGTGTTTTAACTGAAAGCGCAGCTCCTCTCAGCCACTCGCTGAACAGAGCAGATGCAGAGAGAGAGAGAGAGAGAAAGAGAGAGGTCTGTATGTGCTGAAAAAGAGAGACCTCGCACTCACACGGCACTACCAGCGAGTCTCAGAGACTCAATAAGGTTTGAGCAAACCCTAAAGATTGGTCGCTAGGCACTTTTTGAAATAAAAAAAAGTCACTAAAGGGGTCTGAAAAGTCGCTAAGTTGGCAACACTGTCAGCATCTCCATCCATTTCTCCAACTACAGGCTAGGCCAATGGTCAAACAGAAAATGCGCGCTGCGTTAATTGCGCTCTACGGACACCTTGGCAATTGAATCGCCATTGGCTAGTAAAATTTTTACTTTATTCGCCAGACTGATAATACTATATATATATATATATATATATATATATATATATATATATATATATATATATATATATATATATATATATATATATATATACAGTGCCCTCCATAAGTATTGGAACAGTAAAGACAAAATTGCTCTGTTGGCTGTGGAGTCAAGACATTTGCAAATATGATTAAAAGATGAATATGAGACAAAACTACAGAATGTCACATTTTATTATTAGCCGTTTCAACACATGTTTTACCAAATAAAAAGAACAGCACTTTTAGAGTTCATCCCACTTATTGATGTGAGCATAAGTATTGGGACAGTTGAACATAAGGCAGATGTAAAAGATTAAAAGCTATTATTTAGTTGCAGATCCCTTGCGCACAATCACAGCAGTCACTGTCTGTCTGTCACCCATAGATATCACCAGACTCTTGGTCTCATCCTTTGAAATACTTTTTTTCCAGCCTTTAATGCAGCCAATTCCAATCGTTGTTTGTTTTGGGGAGTTTCTGCCTTTACTTCAGCTGGTGAAATTCATGTTCAATCAGATTTAAATCTGAAGATTAACTTGGGCAATCTAAGACTTCCCATTTCTTTGCCCTTATAAATTCCTTGACTGAACTGGCAGGGTGTTTTGGGTCATTGTCCTGATGCAATATGAAGCACTTCCCAATGAATCTGGTGGCATTTTCTTGAATATTGGTAGGCAAGATGGTTTTGTACCCTTCCAAATTCATTCTGCTACTGTCATCATACATTAAGTCATTAGTAAAGTTGAGAGGGCATGTTCCAGAGGCAGCCATGCATTTCCATGCCATGACACAACCTCCACCATGCTTTACAGGTGAGGCTGTATGCTTGGGATCATTTGCAGTTCTCTTTTTTTCTCCACATTTTTGCTTTCCCATCACTTAGATAAAAGTTCATCTTTGTCTCATCGGTCCATAGACACAGTTCCAAAACTCTTCTGGCTCACCTTTGTGCTTTTTTGCAAACTCTAATCTTGCCTTTCTATTTTTGGTGCTGGTCAGAAGTTTGCATCTTGCTGTGTAGCATCTGTAATTTTGTGTCAAAGTCTCCTGAAGACAGTAGATTGTCAGAGCATCACCCCAGCTTTCTGGAAGTTGTTGGTGATTTTACAGACACGTCTTTTAGGGTTCATTTTCACAGCTTTTATGATTTGTCTGTCATCAACTACTGTTGTTTTCTCAGCCGATCAGGTAGTTGTTTGTTGCTGGTGTCGCTGGTGATAGATATAACTGATACAACCCATTCCCTGCTTTTAATACCTGAAGAATTAATGCAAAAGGACACAGCTGATCACTTAGAAAGACCTGTGAGACAACTGTTTCAATACTTATGCTCACATCAGATAGGGGGATGAAACTCTAAAAGTGCTGAACTTCTTAGCTGGTAAAACATCTATGTGGTGAATCACCCAATAATAAAATGTGACATTCTGTAGTTTCGTCTCATATTCATCTTTTAATCATATTTGTAAATGTCTTGACTCCACAGCCAACAGAGCAATTTAGTCTTTACTGTTCCAATACTTTTGGAGGGCACTGTATATGTATGTATATACTGTGTATATATATATATAGCCTACTGTATATGTTTGTAAAATGGTACAGCTTTTTAAATATCTGAAAGTACACTCTTAACATCAGTCAATCAAGCATTATAATATGACATTATGATAATCAAGTATTATTTAATGATAGAACTTTATTAATTAGAATTAAAACTTAGTAACCATGTATGAATGCATAGACATTTTAACTGAATTTAGGACTGGTGGTGGCGCTTTTTTGGTCATTCAGTGTTTCTGTAAAAAAAAAGGGAAAAAACTAACAATAATACTGATAAGACGATAATGATAATGATAATAATAATAATACGAATTCTGCTAATAAGAACAGTATAAAATGCACTTAACGAAGGATTAATGAGCTGCTGGATTCATGAATATTAATCAGGTTGTGTGCGTTCACTCGAACTGATTCGCTGAAATCAAAACAGGGACGATAATAGATGAGCACCAGCCAATGAGATTGCCATTTGCGCATTAGTTCCGCCCACTACCGGAAAACATGACAGTTCTTAAAAACTGAAAAAATCCAAAGGAACTCCATTATTTTGACAGGAAAATACAACAAAGAATGTCGTTTACATGTAGCATGTCAATTCTGCATGTATGCAAGACACTCTCTTGCTCTCACCAAAGCGACTGCGAGTCGTGCGCCATTACTCTAGAGTTTACGGTACGTCAAATACAGGTGCGCTGCGCATCCATTCAGTTGAACTGAAAAATATCACAGATTGCTTGACAGAGAGCGAAACTCTGAACCGCTCAGTCAGTGTATTCGGAGAGTGAAAATATTTCTGTGCTAAACTAATACTTAGCCTCCAACTCACACACTGGCGAGTACAATCTGAGAATTTATTAGCCATTGGCTAATATTAGACATCATTTAGTCACCCAGAGTGAAGATTAGTCGCATATGCGAGTGATTTACTCGCATTGTAGAGGGTTGCGTTAATAAAATTAGTGCCGTTAAAATGAATTTGCATTAACGCGTTAATTTTGACTGGATTAGTAGAGACCAATCAGCCACTGTTTCTCATTTGGAACATGCTTCAGATTAACAGGTCTTGATTTACCATGTGTCATAGAATAGGAGCACACAACTGAAAGCATGTTGGAAGATCATTGACCACTCATCACTCATTGACCAGGATCTTAAATTAATTAAATTAACTTTTCTGAACATTGGGAGAAATTATGAAGATATAAAACAAGAGGTGGACTCTGTTCAGCTTGTGTCCCACAGCCCTCTTAAAGTGCAGAGTGGGATATATGGTGAAACATTTATCTTTGCGGGGTGTTGGATCATGAATGAAGATACAGGGAGTCTGGGGTGGATATGAAGTGTCTTTTATTAATGTCGCTTACTAGTGTCAGATGAGAAGTGGCCCATGAGAAGTGGCCAAGAACATAGAAATCACAACTACATATATCTTCCTCTCTGCCTGCTCAAGCACTGGCATACGTCCCAGTTCCCGGGTGCACCATGTACTTGTTTTTCAGTTCTAACAGAAACATAGATGGTAGTTCAGCCTCGCATATAAAACTATGATTGTATGTTATACAGTATGAGAACAATATAGACTGGAAATATTAAAAGCATATATGTTCCCACAGGAGAAATATAATCAAGTCAATAGAACGCGTTTATGTAATTAGTTCTATTAGGAAAACATTTTATTGAAAATATTTATAATGACACTTGACTAATAAGACTATCCACAATAAAGTTCTGTATAAACAAGAAAAAACAAAATTAGTGAAGCATCATAAACATGATGTTCATAAAATATGAGTCACATCTATTTTATTGGCTGGACTTTCCTGAGGAGAGAAGACCAGTCAGGGAAAGGTCAAGAATGAATTTATGGTGAAGTTCTTATGTCATGGAAGTCTTGCAATCTTATGGAAACACCAGCATACGAGCATGTCTTTTAACCAAAGTTTTCCCCTCTTTTCAGTTTAACAGCCTGTAATCTCGCTGATCAACATTGTGAAATTGTGGCTTCAGCTCTACAATCATCAAACTCCCCACTGAGAGAGCTAGACTTGAGTAGAAACCACCTGCAGAATTCAGGAGTGAAACTGCTCTCTGCTGGACTGAAGAGTCCAAACTGTCAACTCAACGTACTGAGGTTTGGCTTTCACATTGATTTGTCCAATATGTTAATGTTTGAGTGCAGTTCCATGTCTAGAATGTTCATGAAGAAAAATTAACTATTACACTTTGACAATATAAATGTCCCACTTTACCAGTATCACCTGAAAGAATTTGAGGTGTCTTCTCAGCATTTAGTCTCTGTATTTGCACAAAAAGATATATATTTGCAAACCTCATTTTGACCTCCTTTTAACTCTCTGTCTGAAATGCTCAGTTTCAGTACTGTGGCTCCTTTAAGACTTGCCAAGAATGGGCATTTTTATGCATTATCCATATTAAACCTGTTATCTGTCTGTTATTTACAGGCAAATCATTATAAAATTGTTTACTTACACTTTGCAATGTATCTGCTGTCAGATTAGTTGGATGCTTCATCTTTACAGCATTACATTGTGCCTAGTTTACAACAAACATTCTGCAACAAATTGCTCCAGACAAACATATAATCCATAATCCAGGACGTCATTTAAAATAAACCATCCATTGTTACAATATACAGATGTTACTCAACCAGAATGTAGCTGCAACATTAGAAACATAGAGCATGTTAGAACGGGAACATGTTGGAGCTCATTCCCTCATGTATTGTGCTCTGCTCATTGAGGGCTGTGGTAGTGGATCAATTTGTCGCAGTCGGTCTATAATCAAAGATAAACTAGTTAAAATAATTAATCTTCACTGAAGCAAATTTAATACTTATGAACCTGTGTGTGTTTGTTATTCAGAATGAATTCAAGCAGCATAGTAAATGTCAAGAGAGTGACCCTGTGCTTATGTTTTACTCTGCTACACAGTACTACACTGTAATTTAGATTTACAAATTTTACAGTATTATTATTGTGCAGATTTTCGCAAATTTAACAGTGCTCAAAACATGAGCACGTTGTATTATTTCGTTCCTATTTTTTAAATAAAACAAGAAACAAATAAATAACTAAACAGTATTTTTTAAAGTGCCCCTATTATGATTTTTGAAAATTACCTTTCATGCAGTGTGTAACAGCTCTAAGTAAATGAAAACATCCTGCAAAGTTTTAAATCTGAAAGTGCACCAAGTATAAAGTTATTGTGTCTCAAAAGAAAGAGTTGACTCATTGAAACGAGTCGTTTTTAAAACGAATCCCAAGCCGTTTCATGTTGACGTCAACATGAAACATTAGCATCACAAACACTGCTTTATCAGGCAACTACAGGCATGATGAAATGAAAATGAAATTGACCAATCACTGCAGATTAGCGTCACACAAAGTAGGGGTTTGGAAAAATGAATCGTTAAGCGAATCGTTTGGGAGTCGTTGAGCAAATAAGGTAAAAATAAATGCATATTATAAGACAATGAAAGTGTTTTTTGACCTTGCATGCATGTCAACCTGTTGTTGGGGACTCCCAAAACCAAAATATGAACCTTTCATAAATTAATTCTAAAACATTCAGATGAAAATTGCAAAAAATAAATAAATAAAAATAAAACAAAATACTATAATAACTCTGTTTAAGTTTATAACTATCAAGGTTTAAAAAAGTCTCAGGATAGTTTTGTTATAGGTTTGCATATAGACTGTCTGTGTAGATTCATAACTAAACCATCCAGGTGTTAAAACATAAAAAAATGTAATTTTTTATTAAAATCAATGGACTATAAAAGATCAACAAGACGTTTCGGTGTCTATCCAAACACATTTGTCAGTTGTAAAACAGGAAGTAAAGTGTTTTTGGAAGTAACGACACTGCAAGGAGTGATTGGGGTGCTCTGCCCGGAGAGGAGGAGGGGCACCATCATGAGCAGTAACACCATCTACTCTGGCATAGGTTACACATTTAATCTAGTAGTCATATGACCTCTATAGGTCAGGAGTTACTTCCTGTTTTTACAACTGATGAAGGTGCTTGGATAGACACCGAAACGTCTTGTTGATCTTTTATAGTCCAGTGATTTTAATAAAAAATAAAAAATTGAATGCATATAGAGTTTGGTGTTTGTATTCCCTGTGCAATTTAATGTAAAATTAACCATGCAGTCCTTTTATTATTATGATGTGTTTTTCCATTTGTATTGCCATAATAACCGCATTGCAATTAAAACAGTGACAAGAACTGCGATATGGCTAGATTAAACTTTAAAAGGCTACACTGAATAAATGTTCTAAAGTCAAAATGTGGTGTGGGTGTTTTTATATTAATGGATCTCTAAAGGGAACCTACTGTTTTCAGAAAAGTTTTGATGCGATATTCATTTCATTTTACTTATAATGCATAATAAGCATTTATGAGCACAGCGCGGCTATGTGTACAGGCGTTAACAGAGAAACCACTATATTCCTGCCATTTCAAAAGCCCCACCTAGTGGCAGAGAATGAATTTACATTTTTAATAAGCCTTCAGCTTTCTATGTTCAGATCAATGTGAAAATTAACCCATTGTTTTATGCAGCAAACACATACAGTTGTAAAAGTGAAAAGCTAATGTGCCTTCTAAAAATCTAAACAATGAAGACAAATATTTATGTTTTAAATTAATATAATAATGTATATGTTTAACTCATCCCATCTCTAAAAAATCTCATCCCTTTTCTTAAAGATGGCTGAAATGTAATGTTTAAATTTTATAAGACTCTTTTTTCTTGTGAAAACCTATATCTGAACTGTAATGTCATTTTACGGTTAAATATGTTACCATAGACCACTGGTTCTCAATTCCAGTCCTAGGGACCCACTGCTCTGCACATTTTGTAAGTCTTCCTTATTTAACACACATTATTCAGATCATCAGCTTGTTAGGAGGGAGATCCATGAGCTGAACCGAGGATATTATCAGATAAGAGAGCAGTGGATCCCCAGGACTGGAATTGAGAACCACTGCCATAGACATTGCCCTACCCACTCATATGGTGCTCATTTTACTTGTGCAGGTCATAAAAAGCCTTAAATTGATTAAAAAATAAAAGTTAAAAAAATCTGCAGATACCCTGTAAATAGTGAAATAAAATTCCTTTCTTGATATTTGTTTATATTTGTTTTTTGAAAATGTTTCTGATTTACATTTTAACTCCTATCTGATTTTCTGTATTAAAAAAAGGAGTCTTTTTTATTTGGACCAGTTCTATTTATGTCAGGCTATCAAAATCTGAAGAGTGCCTGTCCAAAGGGTCACCAGGGATTTCGAAATTTTGTGATTCCTGAGTTGGCAGGGACACTTTACCTCAGTAGTTCATATGATAATATAATATTGTTGATAATCTCTGACAATCTGTTGACAACACACTGCTCAAACATTATCAGACCATATAAAACTAATTGAATGCATGGATTGAACCAAATCGATTAAAAGTTAATGTTAAACTTTAAAAAAATATTGCAATATCTAGAAATACATTTTGACACACAGAGACATTGATCCTGAAACAGACACTTTGCCTAAATCTGCTCTCAGTTTGAAACGCTCATCAGCCATCAGACACTCTCTGTATGAAAGAGTATGATTCACCAAAGAATTATTGGCCGAAAATGGCATTTTCGGTTTTCAGACAAAAAGAAAAACAGCTGAAAATACGAGCCGAAAATATATGGCTTGCCGCACCGCCCAGCAATGTTCAGCACACAGGTTTCACTCTCCCTCTAGCTGTTGTCACTGTGCGGTGTGCTCTCTATGAATGTGCGTTCTGCTGAGTTGCTCATGGCCCATGCGAACGCTCCACTCATGTACTACTCCTACTCACCGGAAAAGCAAAGTCCGCTCAAATATCATGCCAACAGGAAATTTCTATGTAGTTTACTTGTTCCTGTTTGCAATAGCACTACTGTGTTGTAACATGGTGTAGTACAGCTATACTGGGCAACACTGGTAACATGATGCTACCCTCTCGTGATGCTCACATGCTCTGAAAATAATAGCTTTGTAGGACTATACATTATTTGGATAATTAGTCAAAAAAGTTATATCTGTTTCTGCTGCATAGAACTGAAGGAAAATAATATATTTATTAGTGCTGTCAAACGATTAATAACAATTAATCTCATCCAAAATAAAAGTTTTTGTTTACATATATGTGTGTATACTGTGTATATTTATTATGTATATTTAAGGTAAAAACATGAACGTAGCTAAGTAGCTAATAGACATCATTCATCATTCTTGGTGTACTCCTGGACTGAAGCATAGTACAATGGTAACCTCACAAAACAACAGAAGCCCTTCAGATTCCAACAGATCATTAAACACTAACAGATCACGCAAGATCTCAGCATAGGACGATTAAACACCACAAAAACAGCATGACCAGCTTCACTCATTACTAACCAGGGGTGTTTCTCCCAAAAGCAACTATGGTTGCAAGTTTCGTTGCTACCAATAGAGTTAATGAATTCCAACAATGCATGGTTGTGAGAACACATTGTGGCTTAGGATGATTATCAAATTGTAAAGGCTTCAATTTAATTCTATAAATATTTAGTCTGACATGCTGCTTGTTTCAGACTGAATCTTGACACTGTGTTCATGTACATTTACATTACATTTACATTTATGCATTTAGCAGACGCTTTTATCCAAAGCGACTTACATTGCATTCAGGTTATACATTTTTTTTGTACATGTTTTGTACATGTACATGTTTTCAGTGTCCCAGAAAGTAGCTTGATTCAGAGTAAATGCTACTCCTCATTAATTCCATCTTTGCAAGAGCTTTTGGCTCACTTATGATGTGCAATTGTAAACGCAACATGCCACAACCATTTTCAAATGATGAATTTCACAGATTTGGCCTACAGGTCACCAGTTGAAAAGTATTGATTGTTATTTTATTGTATATCTCTTCATAACATGAACACTTTCTGTTGTTGTAGATTATCTTACTGTATGGTGACAGCAGAAGGTTGTGCTGCTCTGGCGTCAGCTCTGAGTTCAAACCCCTCACACCTGAGAGAGCTGGATCTGAGCTACAATCACCCAGGAGAATCAGGACTGAAGCTGCTCTCTGATACACTCTGCCATCTGGACAAACTCAAGTAAGTTGAGCAGAATGTACATTAAAAATAATCCTGTCTGATGTTCATATGTTTTTAATTGCTGCACCTTTTAATTGCTATGGCCCTATGAAATCCATTTAATTTTTTTCCCAAATTCCGTTTTATGTTTTTTCCAAATTCTGCTTTTTCTGTTTTAATTTTTCTGGACTCCTTTTTAATGATTAAATTAAATTTTATTAATCAAAAAGCATGTCTAATTAATTAAAATCATGTAACTTATACAATTTCACATCAATTTATTAAAAGTAAAAAAAAAAAAAAAAACTACATGCTTAGGGCCCTATGAAATGTTTCATTTTTTCTCACAATATGTTTTATTTTTACCAAATTCTCTGTTTTAGCATGTCTAATAATTTGAATGCATAAAAACAACTTAATTTATTCAAATTTATTCTTAAAATAGTCTAATGAAATGTTTTTGTTTTTTTTTCTCAGAAATTCCGTGTTGTGTATTTAAATTTTTCTGGTTAACAAATGAAGGCATAATACATTAATTTTATTTATCTTTTAATTATTGAAAATTAATCAAACTTTATTTTTTGGCAAACAAAGTGGATTTACAATTAACAATAAAACATGGAAGAAATTGTCACGGTCCACACAGCGGGGAGGAACGAGTCTTTAATTCAAACAAGGCAGGGCAAGACAAGGCAGGGCAGACACACAGGAACACCAGGAGTAACGAGTAGGCCAGACGAAAACTAACTGAACAGACAGGACTTAAATACACAAGATAATTACAGATAATGACAAAAACACAGCTGGACAAGAATTAACTAATAATTACACTCAACGAGGACAGGAAACAAACCAAATAAGGACACAAGAGGCGGGAACACATGACACACATGACAGAGGACTGACAGAAATGTTGTGTGATTATTCCTTAAATATGTTTTATAAAAGTTTTAATAATTTTAGTAGTAGTACTAATAGTATTATTTACATTCTACTGAACAGTATCTCTGGCACAGTGTCTTCAAGTTAAATCAAACTTTTATTTTGATGGGTTGCCTTGAATACCTTTACATTTCTGTGTGATATGAGGCTAGTTTTACTCAAATGAAACTGTAAAATGCTCATGAAGTGACTTATTTACTTATTTAAATGTAAGTAAGCTTATTTACAGATATATTTATATTTGCAGTATATTTACAGATACCAGTCCCTATTTAAATGCAATCACGTACTTTTGAGTAATTAATTTAAAGTTTGACAAATTCCGTGACATTCCGCGTTACAGTAAATTCCATTTTTATGACTGGATATAGGGGGGGCGCCCCCCTAATATAATGGCAGGGGAAACACTGGTTTCTGTTTGTGGAATTAATGGCATGATTAATTCATACTGTTTTGAGAGCACTTGGAGGCCCTTCTCAATATTAATAAAGTGGTCCTAGTAAATTATTTTACAATTAACACACTATATTTAATCAGTGCCTATGTAATGGATTGTTTTTCATTACCCTGTTTAGATTGGCCAGCTGTAATCTCACTGATCAGCATTGTGAAATTGTGGCTTCAGCTCTACAATCATCAAACTCCCTGAGAGAGCTGGACCTGAGTAACAATGATCTTCAGGATACAGGAATAAAGCTGCTGTGTGCTGGACTGAGGAGTCCAAACTGTCAACTCAACATACTGAGGTATTTAATGGGGTTTTTAACTCACAGTGTAGAGCATTCCTGAGTACATACAGTGCCCTCCACAAATATTGTCACCCTTGGTAAATATGAGCAAAGGCAGCTGTGGAAATAAATCTGTATTGTGTATCCTTTTGATCTTTCATTCAAAAAATTAACAAAATTCTAACCTTTCATTGAAGTAAACAATGGAAAGTGTGGGGAAATCTCATTAACTATCTCTTTAACTAAAAATGGGTTATAATAAACTTTACTTTGAAAATAAAAATGATAAAAAGAGATTATTTGATAATTTTAGCGCTGTTGTTTAGAAATGAGGAACACTGAGGAAGAGCATTTAAAAGATCTGATACAATATCTACATCTGATGTAGAACTTTTATTTTGCATAAAACAAAACAAAACAATTAAACAAAAGTAAAATAAATTTCCATTCCTCTTTTTTTTCCTATAAACAAAAAATCTAAAAAAAATCTTTGCTTGTCCTGCAGAGACAATGAATTTGTTCACTGGAGTCAGAGCATTTGCAGGTATTTGAGCAGATGTTCGGTAATGAACACACAAAATTTACTCTCCAGCTGCATTAAGAACCAAACTGAATGTTTACCTGCAGGTTCAATGGTGTTTCACACACTTATTAAGTAAAATGTGTTTGAATATTTATGCCTAATGCTGGCCTATAAGCATGACAAGACTTTCTGGTCTGGATCTTTCAAGATACACTTTCTGGTCGGTGGCCAGTAATTGAAGACCACTAAGCGCTTTTTAACTCGCTGGTGAGTTTTGCACAGAGAATCTTATGTAACAGCTTCATCATTTTAAAATCATTTAGAGAGCCTTATAACATAAATTGGCCTTATATGAGCCTTTTAACCAGGGGTGCACATAAGTGGTCCACAGGTCCGCATGCGCGACCAAAATTAAAAATGCGCTGTGTAACTTCTGACAGCTGTTAATTCACAATTACCATTTTAGATCGAAGAACGGTACTGTATAAGATTTCTATTCAAACTGAAAGCATAATCTAGGCTAGCCGCTGCCGTTTTCAAAGCAAAACTGTGACATTTCATTCACTGACGCTCTTTCATAAGCAGCGCTAAACCCGGAGCGCACATCCTTACTTGCCGGCAACCCGCCAAAATAAAAGCTCGCTGATTTTACGTTTGAAAATGATGAATCCCTCCCTTTAGAGAAGCTACGGTGGCCGATACAGGGCTAAGATGCCATCGTCTGAGACCGCAGAGAGCAATGAGGTTTCTTTACAAAGGTAAATTAAGGAATTATATTTACTTAATTATTCAATAAACAATGTCATTGCGAATATTACTGTTACTTGTTCATCGTGTCAGTGTTTTTTCACGAGAACAACATAGTGACGATATGCGCTCTGTAGTAGGGTTGCACGATACACCGGTACTACGGTAGTATCGCGATACTAAAGCTTAAAAATACCCGCGGTGCCATCGCATTTTTTAAACGGTAGTATCGTCCATAAGGTAGTACCGTAAGATATGTAGTATGCACAGCAGAAACACTGTTTTAAACGTTCAAACGTTGAACATGCATGCCAGCAGAAACATTACAAGTTGATTGCCAAATGTATTTCTGCTGTGCTCTGTGTAGTATAGTCTGTGTATACGCTTTATATGGTATTGAGTGTTTCCCGACGCTTCAGTTCAGTTTGCAATGAGAAGTTGCTCTCGCACGTCGTTGTTCATGCTGCAGTTTATCAGAAGAAAGGGTCTGATTCAGACCGTCTGATGTCATTTAAAAAAACAGCAGCTCAAGCATCACTTATTCAACATCATAATATCTTGCAAGAAAGTATTATCGCAGTTTTATTCATTTGACCACTTCTAGAACAGGTGTAATAGTTCGTTTCTGGAAGCATCTTTGCGATCACGAACGCAATTCCATTCATCAACATAGCGGCTTTGCACTTGGTTCTTATCATTATTTATATATATATATATATACAAACCCGATTCCAAAAAAGTTGGGACACTGTACAAATTGTGAATAAAAAAGGAATGCAATAATTTACAAATCTCATAAACTTATATTTTATTCACAATAGAATATAGATAACATATCAAATGTTGAAAGTGAGACATTTTGAAATGTCATGCCAAATATTGGCTCATTTTGGATTTCATGAGAGCTACACATTCCAAAAAAGTTGGGACAGGTAGCAATAAGAGGCCGGAAAAGTTAAATGTACATATAAGGAACAGCTGGAGGACCAATTTGCAACTTATTAGGTCAATTGGCAACATGATTGGGTATAAAAAGAGCCTCTCAGAGTGGCAGTGTCTCTCAGAAGTCAAGATGGGAAGAGGATCACCAATTCCCCCAATGCTGCGGCGAAAAATAGTGGAGCAATATCAGAAAGGAGTTTCTCAGAGAAAAATTGCAAAGAGTTTGAAGTTATCATCATCTACAGTGCATAATATCATCCAAAGATTCAGAGAATCTGGAACAATCTCTGTGTGTAAGGGTCAAGGCCGGAAAACCATACTGGATGCCCGTGATCTTTGGGCCCTTAGACGGCACTGCATCACATACAGGAATGCTACTGTAATGGAAATCACAACATGGGCTCAGGAATACTTCCAGAAAACATTGTCGTGAACACAATCCACCGTGCCACTCGCCGTTGCCGGCTAAAACTCTATAGGTATGGGGTTGCATGAGTGCGTGTGGTATGGGCAGCTTACACATCTGGAAAGGCACCATCAATGCTGAAAGGTATATCCAAGTTCTAGAACAACATATGCTCCCATCCAGACGTCGTCTCTTTCAGGGAAGACCTTGCATTTTCCAACATGACAATGCCAGACCACATACTGCATCAATTACAACATCATGGCTGCGTAGAAGAAGGATCCGGGTACTGAAATGGCCAGCCTGAAGTCCAGATCTTTCACCCATAGAAAACATTTGGCGCATCATAAAGAGGAAGATGCGACAAAGAAGACCTAAGACAGTTGAGCAACTAGAAGCCTGTATTAGACAAGAATGGGACAACATTCCTATTCCTAAACTTGAGCAACTTGTCTCCTCAGTCCCCAGACGTTTGCAGACTGTTATAAAAAGAAGAGGGGATGCCACACAGTGGTAAACATGGATGTGTTGATGCCATGAAATTTAAAATCAACTTATTTTTCCCTTAAAATGATACATTTTCTCAGTTTAAACATTTGATATGTCATCTATGTTGTATTCTGAATAAAATATTGAAATTTGAAAATTCCACATCATTGCATTCTGTTTTTATTCACAATTTGTACAGTGTCCCAACTTTTTTGGAATCGGGTTTATATTAGTGTTGCTTTCGTCAACGAAAATTCTGACGAAATATCGTCGTCAATGAACCTTTATCACGTGACGAAAACGAGACGAGACGCAACGTAAATGCTGGTCATGTGACGATGACGATAATTAAATGTATAATGCAATATCGTTGACGAATAAAAACGAGACTAAATGTGGTTTACAAAATAAAAACTATGCTAAAATGTCTCTTTATTTTCGTTGACCAAAACGAGACGAAACGAAATGTTATAACGTTATTTCGTCTCGTTTTGTCGCGTTTCCTGTGTCTCACTTCAGGGGCTGAAATTCAGGGTTGCCAGGTTTTCGCAACAAAACCCGCCCAATTGCTACTCAAAACTAGCCCAATCGCATTTCGAGGGGGGTTCCCCGTTAAAGTTCGCATTCCTGGGGCTAAATATCACGTTATTGGGGTCGCTTCAACCCGCGGACATGAAAAACAAACCGCAGCAACAGTGTTAAAGTAGCCCAATTCTGCGGGAAAACCGCGGACTTGGCAACACTCTGCGCAGACGCAGGCGATGTCACTTCCTCAAGCTACACTCGCGGCATTATTTAGATGACGACAACAAACAAAGTTAAGTATGACACAGAGAAAGGGACCGATGGCCGGCTTCATCTGACTTCAGTTTACAAGCAATGCAAGTAACAGACACACATTTTATTTGCACTTTTTAGTATGTTATTGTAGCTCGAGCATTCAAGCACCTTGTTTCTCTTTGTTAAACTTGAATGTATTAATTTTTTTTCTGGCATTGTCATGTGATGCTATTTTATTTTATTTATTGTTTTTATTTATTTAAATTTATGTGTGTTTACTTCTAACATGTTTGGTTGGTAAAATAAATGTAAATTCAAATCAGAGTGTCTTTGGATGTATTCTTGAGTCTATAAGGTAACAATAATATAATAAGATAACCTTGTTTGAAATGGGTTTGGCTAAAAGAAAATTTTGGTTTCGTCTATACTGCTAGGTACTTATACTATATTGACTGGGTTAAATAGAATTGCATTACTAAAAAGAGACTAAAATACAATTTTCATTGACTAAAACTAGACTAAATGTCATCAGTTTTCGTTGACTAAAACTAGACGAAAATAGTCATCAGTTTTCGTCGACTAAAACTAGACGAAAATAGTCATGGACAATTCTGACTAAAATAAGACTAAAATGCTGAGACTTTTAGTTGACTAAAACTTGACTAGACTAAAAAGAGTATGAATGTGACTAAAACTAATAAAAACTAAAATGACAGCTTCACACAAAGACTAGACTAAAACTAAAATTAAAACAGGCCGCCAAAAACAACACTAGTTTGTATATATATATATATATATATATATTTATTCATTTATAATGTTATGTTTTAATATACATGCTGCTAACTTGGAAATTTCAAGATATGCGAGCAAAAAATGCTCCTGACAGTTCGCCAATATATGACACGAGCAAGAGTGCTGTTTTTGTTTAGTTTCTGTGTTCGAATCCAAATCCGCGTTGTCTTGGGCGAATCACTGATTCACTAAACCATTCATAAAAACAGTCATTTGATTTGCTCCTGAAGGATTCAGACGTTTTGAAAGAATCGTTTGAATGACTCATTGATTCAATAACGAACTTCTGCCACCTGCTGGCCGTTTTAAGTTTCCCATCTAAAAGTAGGCATATTACATTATTTTCCAACATATTTCTATATTCAGAATTTAGTATTTAAAACATTAATCTCATAACTTTATTTATGCAATTATAAATACAGTCTAAATGTATAAATGCACATCTAAATGTCACTTCATGCAGCTTCTGTGCAGTGCTAAGATTTGTTTAGATCATTTCATGGATAACAATAGCCAGTCATTCATTCACATTAAGTATTCAGAGAAAAATATTGTCTGTTTTCATTTACATCTATTTATTTATGAAATTTTGATTCATTTTGTGGAACTGAATTTTAAATTAACACAATACTGCATGGTATCGTGACACTACTTGGTATCGTGATACTTCAGCTGGTATAGTATCGTAAGACATTTTTATGGTATCGTGACAACCCTACTCTGTAGAGCAGTTTGTCCGTTAAGGGCTACTGTAGAAACATGATGGCGACTTCCATGTGAGGGGACCCACGGTATTTGTAGTTATAAATCGCAGATTCTAAGGTAATAAAAACATAACTACATTTTCAGAGGAGTATAAAGACCTTACTTAATGAACTGTTATGTATATTATATTGCATTTCTGTCTATAGATCATCCTAAATATTACACAGTGCACCTTTAAGTTTACTATAAAATAATTGTACTTGTATGTAATACTCCCTTTTTATTTTAAAATAAAATAGTATTATCACACTTGATTATTTAGTTTATTATTTTATTTAAAAAAAATATATAAATAAATAAAGTGCAATAATATTATTATCACTATTATTATTATTATTCTTTTTTATGGTTATAGTTTATGGGTCACACTTCATGCCGTGGCCCGTGTGAGGACCAAACCAAATCTCCTGGTTCTCATATGAGAACCAGGTTGAAAAACTTATGTGCACCCCTGTTTATAACAATGACTGTTCACAGATTTGCCACATTGGTTGCCAGTTGAAGAGCCCTGTTGGCTATTATATTGTATATATTTTCATTATTTTAACAATTGGACTGTTGTTGTAGATTATCTGGCTGTATGGTGACAGAAGAAGGTTGTGCTGCTCTGGCGTCAGCACTGAGTTCAAACCCCTCACACCTGAAAGAGCTGGATCTGAGCTACAATCACCCAGGAGAATCAGGAGTGAAGCTGCTCTCTGATACACTCAGCCATCTGGACAAACTCAAGTAAGTTTAACAGTAACAATCATCCCCTCTCTTCTGTGATTGTGAGAGAATCTGTCTTTTTTTTTGCGTCATGCTTCTTTGGTTCTCACGTAAAAGTAAAAAGCCCAACTTCCTTTAAAATAATATACATATATATTAGAGGTTGCGTTAGACTCTAACATTGCCCGTCATTTTGATGGACAGCGTCGTAAAAATTCCGTCATAATCTATTATTACCCGTCATTTTAATAATAATAATAATAATAAAGACTAAAGTGTCTTAATGTTAAGACTTTTGCCTTTATTTATTTATTTATTTATTTGTTTATTTGTTTGTTTGTTTGCTGTGGTTCTGTGTTCAATTGTTCAACTTTTTTTTATTTAATTATTATAATTATAATTTAATTATAATAACACATTTGATTGCTTTTATTTTTGTTCACGTTTTCATTTTTAATAATGAACGTAGAGGACGAGCATATAGGCTTCTGCATTTATTTATTTATGATGAGAACAGATAAACAGAGACTGTGCATCACTTTTTATGTTCAGCACCACACCCGCAGTGACAGCGGAGGCCACTAAAAACAACAGAATATGCTAGATTGATTTGTAATATTAATATACAAAAAACAGATTTGTAATATTTTAACAGATTATCATTTTTATGAACCAATATCTGTTCTTAAATCCCAATCGATGCTGTTTTTATTTGATGAATGCACAGTAGGCCACATAGCCTATATTGTGCCCACATCAGTGATTGCGCCTCCCATCCAATAAATCGCAATGGGCTAAGCTTTGTGCGTTGTCACTTTGAAAACAGTCTCAGATTTCAAATTATGTTCATTTTATTAGGAAATTCAAGCAATAAATACCGTTTTGGCACTCTTTAATGTGGCGTGATAGATCGCTGTGTAAACACCTATCAAGCAAAGCAGCAGCGCACGTGAACTTCTCTTTCGCTTTACTAGATTGTAATCGCTAGTGATGTGTTGTTCGCGAATGAGCCAGCTCTAAGCTGGCGAACAAGAAGAGCCGACTGCCGTCGGAAAGAGCCGAATCTTCAGCCGGAGCCTTCTATTTTAGCACAATTTAGCAATTGTGAATGGTTTGTGTGTTGGTAAGCAATTTCTTTTTATTCAGTGTTTTCATAAAAGCCTTATTTTTATGCATTTTTTCATTACAAAAAAAAAAATATATATATATATATATATATATATATACACACACACACACACACACATGCGGCTACCATTATGTGAAAGAAGGAAGGGGACACACGCTACAAAGATAGCGAGTGTAGTACAGGCCAGTTACACAGAGCGACAGAGAGAGACGGGGAAGCCCGATTTAAACACAAGCGCGTTGGTTAAGGTAATGGTAGGAAGACACTGCATTATTGCAACATCGGTCCCCTCGGAGAGAGTCTTCTCAAAAATAGTACAAATAATCAGAGGAGAAATCGCATCAGCACATCCAAGCTGAGACATCTGATATTTCTGAATGCCAACCTGCACTAAAGACTAAAGTGTCTTAATGTTAAAACTTTTGCCTTTTATTTATTTATTTATTTATTTGTTTGTTTGTTTGCTGTGGTTCTGTGTTCAATTGTTCAACTAAAGTTTTCTTAAAATGTTTAAATCTAGCGGGTCTGTTGTGTCTCGTGCTGCAAGTTCAATGACACAGGCAGTTTTATCCAGCCAATCAGTGATCAGCAGAGTTTACACATCATGTTTTGGTAACGGTACAGTTATCAGACAAGTCAAGTCAAGTCACCTTTATTTATATAGCGCTTTTAACAATACAGATTGTGTCAAAGCACTTAACAGTATCAAGTTGGAGGATAGAGTGTCAGTAATGTATAATAATAAGATTAAACACTCAATTTTCAGTTGAAAGGCATTTCATTATTGAATTCAGAGATGTCATTGTCTAGCTCAGTATAGTTTAAATAGTATCTGTGAAATCCAATTGACGATAATCGCTAGAAATTAAGTGTCCCCAACTGAGCAAGCCAGAGGCGACAGCGGCAAGGAACCAAAAACTCCCTCTGAGACAGAATGGAGAAAAAAAACCTTGGGAGAAACCAGGCTCAGTCGGGGGGCCAGTTCTCCTCTGGCCAGGATATTATTGTTTATTTATTGTTTTAATTAAGACTTTAAGTGTTTTATATTTCTATTTTAATATTGTTGCAATTTCTAACAATAATAGTATTATGTAGTTAGGTATTTTATTATATTTTTAGTTATTTGTTTTATTTTAAACAATTTATTGTATTTTAAGTCGAGGTCTTCACTGGGATTATGTCCCCGGGGCTCATCCAGGGGTCCGGCCTCCGCCGACAATCTGGGCCGCAGACATCATCTCCCGGCGCCAATCCACCATCTGATCCAGACACGGACTGAGAAACAGAATAAGAAAGAAACAGACTAATATTAGCGTAGATGTCAATATTTTTATGATGTAACAAGTACATCATGTGTTATGGGGAGTGTTCCCGGTTCCGGTTGATCTAATTAATGCAGCCTAACAATCCTTTAACGGATTTGAATAATAGAAGTGTATTAGTGTGTTATGTGTACGCCAGGTTAAAGAAATGGGTCTTTAATCTAGATTTAAACTGACAGAGTGTGTCTGCCTCCCGAACAGTGTTTGGTAGATTGTTCCAGAGTTTGGGCGCTAAATAGGAAAAAGATCTGCCGCCCGCAGTTGATTTTGATATTTTAGGTATTATCAAATGGCCAGAGTTTTGAGAACGCAGCAGACTTGAGGACGTAAGTGAAGGACTATAATGCGATAAGAGCTCGCTCAAGTACTGAGGAGCTAAACCATTCAGGGCTTTATAAGTAATTAACAAGATTTTAAAATCTATACGATGTTTAGTAGGGAGCCAGTGCAGTGTTGACAGAACCGGGCTAATGTGCTCATACTTCCTGGTTCTAGTAAGAACTCTAGCTGCTGCATTTTGAACCATCTGTAATTTGTTTATTATGCGTGCAGAACAACCACCCAATAAAGCATTACAATAATCTAACCTTGAGACACAGTTGGAACCTCAACCGAGGTGGTACTGAAAAAAGTACCAGGTACCAGGTACTGTACCCAGTGGAAAACCCCCCAAAGTGAACCGTACCGTGCAGTGGAAAAGCACCAAAAGTGACGGACGGCCTTCAGATTTTTCCATCACTGCTAAAAAAATTCAGTTAATGATGGAAAATTTTCGTAAATCATAACTCTGATATAAATACATATATTTTAAAGATGGCCGCCGAGTGAAATGACTTGCCTTAAAGGGACTTTGTTAAAGGCTCATTATTATGAACTATATTGTTTATTAATATAAACGTGCATGCAATTGGTTGACTAATCGTTTCAAATGAACAACTATTATTCAATCAGAAACATCTTTACTCAAGGGCAGCCCTAATAATCATATGTATGTATATACATAATTATTCTGCTCTAATGGGTTCTGCTCTTATGTCCATGTTTAAAATGATAAGCCTCATTTGAGGTCACTGAACGAAATGAACGTTTGCATGTCCTGACTGATGTACTGTAATTACTCATGCAGACCAGCTGTTAATAATCTATACGTGACTTCGCCACTTTCTGTGATTTATTTTTTATTTATTTTTTCTCTGACTAAGCGACTAATAAAATTTTGATCGCCATGATACAATTTATACCATAAAAGAGAGAGAAACTCTTTGGGCCTCATTTATGAAATGAACAGAAAAAAGGGCGTACAGTCGTTTCTACACAAAACTTGGTATTTATCAATATGGACGTGAGCGGTGGCTATGATCAAATCTCACATCAGGTCAAGTTTTTGAGTTACCTGAACTTGCATGCAGCATACTAAATATGGTGGAGAATTGTAAATGACAGCATATTGTTCATTTAGATTATTTTCCTGACCGACAACTGAAGCTCATTAGTCAATTGTTAACCAGTAAGATTAGAATGTAATTTTTTCAGGGCTTTATCTTCATATGCGCGACTAGCAACAACAGACCATGAGGATTCACACATCGTCACATCACACACCAGCAGCACTTCTGTGAACGGAGAAAAACAGACATTAAGTCTATAAGAGGAATAAAAATAAATAGAACTACACAAAATATATTTCTCTTAACAAAAGGGGGGAAAAATGTGCGACAAGTATAGGCTACACTCGTTTTTATGATACTCTTAATGTATTTTATTTGTTTTCTTTATATCTTCATTTTATTAAACCCATCTGATCACGCAGGCGCCTCACGCACAAACTCACACAACATTAGTTCTAACGTTGCTTCACATTTCAGCCATTCATCATCAAACTAAAATGCAGTCAACCAAACAAACACTTTTGAGCATGTGAAGGATTTTACGTGGATATTGGAACATGAGGGCCTTGTGTAGGCTACACAATGAATAATAGTTTAGCAACCTAATCTTACAAATCTTGTTGAATGAGAGAGGCTCGTGGGCCCAATGCCGTTTCAGTTTTGCTTGACGTTTGTGTGCTGTTTATAATAAATGCCACTAGCCTATAGCTTGATTTTTTTTATATTATAGTTTAATATATAATTTTACAGCTGTTTATTTTGTCATTCTTGTCCTGTAATACCATTAAATGTAAAGGATTTGTTGTGGAGTGAAAGGAATTAAATAGGCTAAATAATGTTTATGTTTGTAAAGGTTTTCTTATATTTACCAGTATTTAATATACATATAAATTAATGTAATTATTTTCAGTTACAAGGTGAACGGGTGTTTTTGGAGTAAGATCAGTTTCTCTTTCATGAGATTACTTCCTCTTTTTGACTGGGTTTCATTTCTCCGTGTCGTATGAGGGCAAGTCTTATAAATCAGGGTGATTTTAGGGGCGTGATATTCTAATGACGATTGTTTTCAGCCGCCACATTTATCAACATACAATCATTCGTACGATGAGATTGGCGTCATACGAATGTTTCATGAATCACATGTGAATTCTGTCGAAAGTTGATTTGCGTGCACGGATCTGCGCTCGTTTCTACGTTAGATTGATAAATGAGGCCCTGTGTGTGTGTGTGTGTGTGTGTGTGTGTGTGTGTGTGTGTGTGTGTGTGTGTGTGTGTGTGAGAGAGAGAGAGAATTACTTGTCAGTGCAGCATCTCTCATAATAATGAAGCTGTGAATTCAAAGTCATATTTCGCCCAAAAATGAACAGAAAATTAGCTGTTACTTTACTCACACTCAGGCCATCCAAAATGTATGTGACTGTTCTTCAGTAGAGAATCAGTAGAGGATTTTTAGCCCAACTAAAGTAAACACTTACCACCATGACAGTGACTTAATGTTGACTCCTTGCTTCTGTGATTCTGCTCGTTAACATCAGGTGTCTTCACTAATGGTCAATCATCATTCAATTAATCACTAACTATCTCATTAACACTGCTTCAGTGGTACTTTTTACACTCATGAGTGTGAACAAACTTATTTCTATGCAGAACGAAAAAATTATTGCATTACATAATTAATAATCTGAGTTAAAAGACCTATAAATGATTCTTTATATATAATAATAACTAGATGAGTAAAGTTCGCAGACGAACTTTGAAGTTGGCTTGAGAAAGCCTTGTCTGAAAGTTTTAAATAACTTTGAAAAACTTAGTTTAATTTTAATGGTTGAAACTGAAGTTTGGGACAGAGTGGGAACACACATGTTTCTAGCATGAATTAGCATGTTGCTAACATGATTTAACGTGAATGAACACGTCACTATCATGATTTTACATGAATTAGCATGTTGCTAGCATGATTTAGCATGTCTCTAGCATGTTGTTAACATGATTATAGCATGATTAGCATGTATCTAGCGTGTTACTAGCATGTTGTTAGCATGATTAGCAAGTTACTAGCATGTTAACATGATTAGCGTGTTATTAGCATGTTGTTAGCATGATTAGCAAGTTACTAGCATGATTCTAGCATGATTAGCATGTTTTGCTAACATGTTTCTAGTATGATTAGCATGTTACTAGCATGCTTCTAGTATGATTAGCATGTTACTACCATGCTGTTAACATGATTAGCAAGTTACTAGCCTGTTGCTAGCATGATTCTAGCATGATTAGCATGTCTCTACACATGTTTCTAGCATGATTAGCATGTCACTAGCATGTTGTTTAGCATGAAACATGTTACTAGCATGTTGTTAGCATGATTAGCATGTTACTAGCATGTTGTTAGCATGATTAGCAAGTTATTAGCATGTTGCTAGCATGATTAGCATGTCTCTACACATGTTTCTAGCATGATTAGCATGTCACTAGCATGTTGTTAGCATTATTAGCATGTTACTAGCATGTTGTTAGCATGATTAGCAAGTTGTTAGCATGTTTCTAGCATGATTAGCATGTCTCGATGCATGTTGTTAGCATGATTAGCATGTTACTAGCATGTTGTTAACATGATTAGCATGTTACTAGCATGTTGTTAGCATGATTAGCAAGTTGTTCGCATGTTTCTAGCATGATTAGCATGCTATTACATAGATTAGAAACATTAGAGTGGAAGATTAAATGAGTTTGAACGGGTTATAAATCATACACAGAAGGGAAGCTTGATCGAGTCTCAAGGGATTCTGGGAGTTTACGTTTGAATTTTGACAGTTGGAGTTTGAGT